>OMPJ01046114.1:3546-18035 GCA_900312935.1 Carapus acus | reverse complement strand
TTATTATTATTATTATTATTATTATTATTATTATTATTATTATTATTATTATTATTATCATCATTATCATCATCATCATCATCATCATCATCATTATTATTATTATTATTATCATTATTATTATTATCATTATCATTATACAAACAATCCCACACTCCAGTGTCCTACTGGAATATGCTTTAACTAGCATAGCCCTGTAAGTGTAGAGCAACGGATTGCATCAAGGCAGCTGTGAGGGTTCGTCCTGAAACTGTGTGAACACACACACACACCCCCACCATCATCACATCGTCACTTGACAGTCACCATGCAGAGAGTCAGGCTGTCAGCTGTGCGTCTGACTAACACTCAGGTCACAGAAGAGGGCATCTGCTCCTCACAAGCTCCGGAGGTCATGAGGAAAAGTATTCCAGGGCTGTTGCTACAGATACTTTGTTATCTGAAGACTTTGACACATATCGTAGTGATGGATGTGTCAGAATGTACTCCTCCTCCTCTTCTTCGCTCCTGTCCTCCGATGGCGTCACTGTAGGGGCGTTTGTCTCCCCTGAGTACCTATGAAATGTCTAGTTTCTCCAATGTGATCAAGCTGTCATGCCACTCATATGATATTACCCAGTGTGTGTGTGCGTGTTTTGGGACAATGCTACCCACACACTTTGGTGCTCTTTGTGCCCTCTGTCTAGTTGTGGAGCCGGAGTGCGACAAGAGTTCAGCCACCACTTATTTCTGGTACCGTCAGACTCTCAACATCACCAGCAGCATCGACGACACCGGCGGGCTGAACTGGAAAATGACGGTGTCCCTGCTCACCGCCTGGATCATGGTCTGTCTGGCCGTTATCAAAGGGATCCAGTCCTCGGGAAAGGTACAGGTCCTGTGCAAGACCTCCGCTGCTAAGCCTGCCTGGACACAATGGAGATTATGTACTAACAAATCACTGTCGAAAAAAATGTCATTTCATCAACCATCAGACTTTTGCCGCAGGGATCTAAAAGAGATTTTCTTTGACTTGGCTTAAGCTGGGGTGAGGTAGTGCAGCCTATTGTCAGCGCCCGACTATTTCTGGATCCATCTATGTTATGGAAGGGAGACATGCAGCATTAATAACCTCAAACTGAACCAAGCGGACACGATATATAGGATGCAGATGGGAAACGCGTCAGCTGGCAGCCAATGAAACAACACCCTGTAATCTCAATCCACCCAATGAATCATTTGCCACAGGCGGACATCCAGCCAAACACACTCCACAGGAAAACACTCCACAGCACGGGGATGGCCAGGCCCCGACCTACTTCTGTAAATACCAAACTTAGTAATACAATTATTAGAGTGGTGCGGCAGCCATTCCCTGAAACGCTGCCGGAGGACGAGTGTTTGTGCCACGGTGCCAAACTGCAAAAGCATTCTGCTCCACAATTGGTCAGATATCACCGGTTCTAGAGCGCAAAGGGACAACAAAGACACTCTCTGATTGATTCATTGTGTGTGTGAGCGTGCATGTGCCTGTGTGCTGTTGCAGATTAGTCACCCAAGAGTAAGGCTTGAGAACAGCAGTGTCCATGGTAACCCCCGCCCTTCCTCCGTCTACCCCCACCCCTCAACCCCTGCCTTTCCTCCGCCTCAGGTGATGTACTTCAGCTCTCTGTTCCCGTACGTGGTGCTCTTCTGTTTCCTGGTGCGCGGTCTGTTCCTGAAAGGAGCGGTGGATGGCATCGCTCACATGTTCACCCCCAAGGTGAGGAAAGGGGGAAGAGTACAGCTACATTTCTACCAGACACCTCTAAAATAAGGATCCACTCCATCGCGAATCTGTTCTGATTGTGAGGAGTGCTTGGGTAGCAACGAGGCTAATGTCTTCCTCTTGTGGCGATTCTGGGTAACTGCAACCCCCTTGTTTTGCAACCCTGCAGCTGGAGAAGATGTTGGAGCCTCAGGTTTGGAGAGAGGCGGCCACGCAGGTCTTCTTTGCCCTGGGTTTGGGCTTTGGAGGCGTGATCGCTTTCTCCAGCTACAACAAGAGAGACAACAACTGCCACTTTGACGCAGCGCTGGTGTCCATCATCAACTTTGTCACCTCCATCCTGGCCACTCTGGTGGTGTTTGCTGTGCTGGGCTTCAAGGCAAACATCATGAACGAGAAGTGTGTCATCGAGTAAGTTGCTCCTAACAGAAACAGGATGATGTTAAGAAGAGGGGGAGGGGGTCGGAGTGTCTTCAAGACTAGACCTAGAGGGGTTCAGGAGGAGGAGGAGTTCCCCTGAAACTCCAGGCCGCCCACTGAACAAACCTCAGAGAAAGAGGGAAACTGCATTGCTGTAGATAATAGAGAGAGGCAGTTTCCCTCAGGATGAATTTGCTGTCAAAGAAAGTTGTACGTTGTGGTTGTAATCAGACCTCTGATTCGCAGCACCATTGAAAATGGTCCATGACTTTCGTACGGTCTTCACACAGGAATGCAGAGAAGATCCTGGGCTACTTGAACACAGGAGTGCTAAGCAGGGAGCTCATCCCTTCCCACATCAACTTCTCCCACCTGACCACTGAAGACTACGCAGCCATGTACGATGTCATTCAGAAAGTGAAGGAGGACGGCTTCGCTCAGCTGGGCCTGGACTCTTGCGTCCTGGAGGACGAGCTCAACAAGGTCAGCAGGGGGAACCTCCACTGTAATGTTGTGTTGTCTCTGAAGAAGACGATACTCAGTGACATTAGTTCCTCCCTCTCTCTCTCTCTCTCCCTCTCTCTCTCTCTCTCCTCTAGGCAGTTCAGGGTACTGGTCTGGCCTTCATCGCCTTCACGGAGGCCATGACTCATTTCCCAGCGAGCCCCTTCTGGTCCGTCATGTTCTTCTTCATGCTCATCAACTTGGGCCTGGGCAGTATGATTGGCACCATGACAGGCATCACCACACCTATACTGGACGCTTTCAAGATCCGCAAGGAGATCTTATGCGGTGAGACAAACATGGCTGCATGCTGAACCTTATCTGTGGGAGACGACGTGTTCTTTCGCAGTGTTTGACATTCTGATGTGACGTTTCCCTCTCTTGCTGTGCAGTGGTTTGCTGTATCATAGCCTTTTTTCTGGGCCTGCTGTTTGTGCAGCGCTCCGGGAATTACTTTGTCACAATGTTTGATGATTACTCCGCCGGGCTGCCTCTCACGGTGGTGGTGATCCTGGAGAACATCTCCGTCGCCTGGATCTACGGCACCAAGAGGTGAGGACACCAGGCCACGCCATGGCAGACAGATTGATGAAGCGATGTGGCCACCATAGAGGAATTTTGCATGCATCGGTTCCCTGAAAACACTTTTTGATTCCTCTCTACAGGTTCATGCAGGACCTGGAGGACATGCTGGGTTTCAGACCGTACAGCTTCTATTTCTACATGTGGCGGTATGTGTCGCCAGCAATACTGGTGGTGCTAATCATAGCCACTGTCATTGAAATGGCCGTGAGCCCTGCAGGATACAATGCCTGGGTGGAGTCTGAGGTCAGTGGTCACCATACGCACGATCACCAGATATCATCGGCTCCTTCTCGAAACTGATCTTCTGCCCCTCTCTCTCTCTCTCTCTCTCTCTCTCTCTCTCTCTACCATGCTCCTCTCCCTCTTTGCAGGGATCAGAGAAGTTCCACAGCTACCCGCCGTGGGCGTCAGCAATGGCCTACGCCCTCATTATTGTGGCCATGCTGCCTTTGCCCATCGTCTTCATAGTTCGGCACTTTAACTTGATCTCAGACGGCTCCAACAAGCTGTCCGTCTCCTACCGGAAAGGCATGATGAAGGACATCTCCAACCTGGAAGAGCAGGACGAGCAACGCTTCATTCTCAGCAAGAACCCCAGTGAGGTGCCGTCCCCCATGCCCGCCCACCGCGCCTACCTGGGCCCCGGCGGCACCCAGGAGATGACCAACACCAACTACGGCACCAGCACAAAGACGGGCTACCAGAACATCGGCTCACCCGAGTCCGAGCTATGATCCTCACAGCTCACGAATGGCGCCGAGCTGCAAGAGGTCTGTGTGAACAAGTAGGAATTGTGAGGCGTGAGTGAGGTTGTGAAGTTGACAGTGAGAGACAGAGACAGACAGACAGACAGAGAGAGAGAGAGAGCAGTGTGTCCATAGCACCGTAACCCAAAAGGTGACCCTTCGATCCCTCAGTTTCTGCTTCATAAATCCACACCTGCAGTCCATCCCATCTCCCCTGTCCATGGATCTGAGCTGCTAATTACCCAAAGTTCCACCCTGACAAAGGCATCATGGGAAAGTACCGTAAGTCCCTCCGGACATCGCTACCTTTGGAATACCTGACGGTATTACCAAGGGTGCAGAGATGACCTTGTTGCGGTAAGAACTGAGGTTTAAGTCTCCAGTCTTACTGCAGCGCTCTGGGTGGGAATGAACCACAATTATACATGTTCATCAGTCTAGAGGAGGGGGAGGAGAGGTTGGGGGCCGTGGGGGTCCGGTCCAAGACCTTTTTTGCTGTTGGTGAAGCTCCTGAATGATCTCGGTCTCACACTGGTCCAGCTTTAGAGGAGTTTTGCCCACGGGAATAGGGTGGGAGGAAGGAGTAGGCTGCAGATCTGAATCTGTCACACCTGCACAGGAGGACAATTGTCACATCGTCTCCTCAACTCAAGCACCTATCACAGTTAGCTATATATTGTAATAATAATGAAAATGTGGTCAACAGTGTTAGAATTTACATTTCAGGTGCGTGCCAAGCATCAGCAATAATATCAAGCAGTCAGAATCAGTTCCTCGGAACTCCGGGGTTTTCCTTGCTTCCCTAAATCTCCCATTCATGTAGAAAATTGTATATATGTGTCATTAGTTGTCTGATAATACCGTCTGTGGTGTCTGGACACACACACACACACATGGAAGCACACCCGCTAGCCGCTGTTTAATGCCGTGAGGCTTTTGAGACAGGGGCGACACCAGAGACGGCACAGCCGTCTGCACAAGCTATTTCCTGTTTGATTGGTATGAGCACAGAGGGCAGCACAAGAGCAACTGCGGGAATGAAACTGTGTGTGCGCACAAAGAGACAGGAAAATATCCGTTATGGCGGGTGAGAGCAGAAGTGAACACCTGAAATTAGAAATGTGAAATTACTACCAACACAACAGTCCAGAGATTGTGGGAGAATTGTGTATCTCCGCATCGGCACGGGCAACAAGGCAAGTCTACGGGATCACTCTCGCCTCCTCCTCTGGTTGATACCACAACAACAAATACAAACAGGGCTTTTTAAAAGTAATACTTTAGCCCCATATTTAGAGCATATTTGTGAACTCAGCCTCCATCAAATGAGATGATGCAGAAACGCAAAGCTGCCATGAGAGCATTACAATGCAAAATCTCATGTATCACCCCAGTGATCAGATGTGTGTAGCAGAGCACAACAGTACTACACATAGTACGTTTAATACGTACCACTACAAGTGAGGTAGTACAGAGGCGGAATAACTACTTCGTTAAAATGGCACACCGTTGTGGCAAAGAAAGACAGAGTGAAGTGTGTGTGTGTGAGAGAGAGAGAGAGAGGGAGAGAGAGAGGGAACCAGGTGACCTGCCTGTTTAAAAATAGCAGAGTGCTCCCCAGAGGACGCCTTAGCAACACAGCCTTTGGACGGCCACTCCTCACAAGAAGGGAGGAGACAAAGAGGGAGACGAAGAGGGAGAGCGAGCGATTCGGGTAGACCTGCCACGTGTGCTCCGCCTCCCTGCTGGTGCGTAGAGATTTGCCCCTTTCCCTCCACAACTCCCCCGACTGTTCTGCAGCAAAGTTCACTGCCCTGCCACCCAGTGGATGAACGTGTCAGCATCCTCACAGTGGGTGAGCAGAAATGTCTGAGCACATGATCGATAGTCCACATTTGTCCCTTTGTTAGCTAAGTTGTGAAAAGTGAACGCTTTCTTTGATTTCTGTGTATAGTCTTTGGCAGAAAAAAGAAGAAGAAGAAGAAACTGTATGCTGTAGGAGTTGACTGTATTGTCATATATGTATGTATATGTATTGTCATACTTTGTCTCACATATTAATCTAGTTTTGGGCACTACATGTCACTGCTTGGCCAGCCTTGTGGCCAAAGTGGACAAAGGTGTCTCTCATCAAGAGGACACTAAGGTTTTAGACAGCACACAGTATGCGTGATTAGTTCAATCTTTAGCATTGTTACGTGCCTGAACAGAAATTCTGCGTCTGTTTTACTTGTATGCGTAATTCAAATTATCACCCCAGTCCATTTGGTTGAAGTTTAAGCAATGTCGTCTTGTCTTACTCACTTGAGCACTTTAATTAGTAACGAGGCCCTGGAGTTGACCCTCTCGACACAAATACTGCAGAGCTCTGTTGCGTTTAGCACAAATGGCAGAACCGTGTCTATTTGTTCAGAGATATTGACAAAAGCACAGATGGTTGATAAGGGACACGACAATACCACACCAGAACGAGGCACCATCCCAAGAGCTGTAGACTTAAAGCTCTGCTGAGGTACATTGGAGAAAAGAGAAAATGCAGCAGTCGGCCGAGTAAGATCGCACTTGCGTGCAATTAACACAATATTAGGTCAACATGACTGCCACTGGGTTGTCGCTTTGAAGAACTTGTGAAATATTCTCGGTCCTCCCTGTTGCACATTTACACAGGTGATCAAGGTGTTATGATATGACCAGTATCATACATTTAAACATTAACGTTTACTCTTTCAAGCACATTGTAAGCAAGGTCATGTTTCCTGTGTTTTTGTGCCGTGGAATGAAGCAGTAGCACCCTCTGTTCAACCAGCAAGGAAATCTCCAGGATTTCAGAGTACCACATTGCTCCAAACACTGAGCACTATGGGCCTTGTGTACTTGTTGGTCCAATTCCAGGGTCCCTGTCATATCCATGTACCAGGTATCTCATGTACGTACTAGGGAAACTTCTAGGAGTTATCTTGGGTTGAAGGGATTAACTTTGCCTCAGTGGAGTAACAGTGTATTGATTTTACTGTGCAAATAGTCTTTATGTGACCAAATCATGGCTATATTTATAGTACTTATGACAATGTATGTACGCTGTACATATAGGTGTATATTCATACTGAGTATCTACAGTAAGAGTGGCAGGGAGTATACTTGAGCTGTACATAATAACCGTATATTTTGAAATATTTCAACTTTTTGTACTGCAGGTACTGTACTTGTGTCTGTTTGTGTTAGTGTGTGGTTGATGTCATCTCAAAATATTGAATGTGCGTGTGTTTGTGAGGGTGAGAAAGCAGATACAAGTGTGTGTGTGTGGGTGTAAAGTTAAGTCACATGTAGGTTTTGATGTTGTGTGTGACCTCCTCTCTCAGTGTTGTGAGCTGCTGATTTGCTGCGATTGATTCAAGTTGTGTCATTGCATACTTACCTAGACCCTGGATTTACCGCTAGATATCAGCACAAATTGATAACGTAAATACACAAATGTCGACTGCAATGACGAATGTGAACCTGTACTTTTGTTTGGAACAATGCGAGACTACCAGTGTGACAGGTGGACAAAGAAATAAAGGCGTCACTTTTATGAGACGGAAACATGTAAAGTGTGTAAAACAGCCACATGTGTGTTCTCATATCCATGACACATCAAATAGATAATAGTTTTGCCTAGCTTGGTTTTGCCATGGTGCCCCGCGCTAGCTTGCTTTTGCAATGGTGCACTTTGTTTACCCTTTTTATCAATCCTTCATATTTATATATGCGAATCCCACCAAGACAACAAGGGTCATGAATGATCCCTGTCCCTAACCCTAACCCTGCATCAGCCAGACCACAGGTAACATACAGCACACATATAGCAAAGCTTCACAGAGATAGCAGTGGCTCTAGTATTTGACCAATAAATATACAGTACCCCCTCGCCACGTTGTGGGTCACCTACTGCGGTTTCATTGCATCACGGATTTTTGTCAATTTTTATTGCGGTTTCGTCCGTGCGTCGTGGGCTTCTGAGGCCAAATTTAAATTTTTAAAAATCAATGACATCTGTTTAGGGCAGGGGTTGGCAACTCGCGGCTCTGGAGCCGCATGCGGCTCTTTAGCGCCGCCCTGGTGGCTCTCTGGAGCATTTTCAAAAATGTGTGACAGTGGATAGAAATGGGAAAAATTAGATATTTTGTTTTAATGTTTTTTCTGGGAGGAAAAATGTGACAAAAAGATTCTTCACGTTTTCCAAAGTTGTAAGAATATTAAGAATAAATATTTGATATATTAATAAGGCTTATATAAGCCTTTTAAATTTTTTTGCGGCTCCAGACAGGTTTGTTTTTTACGTTTTTGGTCTAATATGGCTCTTTCAACATTTTCGGTTGCCGACCCCTGGTTTAGGGGGGAAACATTTTCTAGCCTAGCTGGGGATAAAAACACAGAAAATACTGTACAGTACCAGCAGATACAAACATTTTTGCAACAACACATGGAAGTATAAAGTGGCAATACACAGTGCTGTGCAAAGTGTGGCTAGGTATTAGCAAGCATGCGCTCCGCCACTCCTAATGTGGTGAGGACCAGTCACTGAATGGTTTTACAGTTTCAACAACAAAGGTGCACTAAAGTGTCTTTTAGTTTTGCTGTCACAAGATATTTGGCAGACTTGCTTCTTTGGAGGCTTCAAGAGTCATATCAATTTTTAATACATTGTTCACATCTCAAATAATTTCAGAAGAATTTACAGAGAACACCATATAGAATTGAGCACGCACTACAGAACAGCAAAAAGAGTAAATAAAACACTTGACGATTGTATAAGGAAGCTAGAACTGCAGAGTGCAGTGTATGTCCTGGCGCTCCTCGGACAGTGGAGCACAGAGAGAGGATAATTAACAGCCAAGAGAGGGTAGAAAATATGAGATAACACCAAATAAGGAATGCTTTCATAGAAACGGGAGAAGAGGGGCATAAAGAAGTGGCATGGGCAAAGTTCCTGGTCCTTCCTCATCTTCTCTACGCGAAGAGAGAGTCGCACAATCCAGTGGTGACGGGCGATTGAACCCAGAAATTTCTGTAAGTGTTATTGTTTCCTTGTCTAATAAATCAACTATTCTGCACTGATAAATTTCAACAGCTGGTTGCTTATTTTGTTTGAACACACTGGGACATCAAAGTTCGGTCCCTCGGCCGGGAGGCCGTAAAAGCGAACACGATACAAAACGGCAAAAAATTCAAATTCTCACTGTACACCAGGGGTGTCAAACTCATTTTCACCGAGGGGCCATATCAGCGTGGCCATGGATCAAGGGGGCCAGATGGCAGTGGCTATTATTAAGGAAGTATAGGTGTAATTCAATGTAAAATGTCACAACTCATTTAGAAATCTCTATTACCATTTTTTTGCTTATTCCTACTTATGTATAAAATATCCCATTTGAATAGATGTTGTCAAGTCTTTGCTGTTATTCTATCACAGATCCTTGTATTTTATCAGGAAAAGTAACCCAATTAATCAGTTAACAATCAATCAACGAGTAAACAACCTTGTTCCCTTCTTCCCTTCTTGATAAACTGACATTTTAGAAAGTGTGTATCTGGTTGTGGCACAGCTGCCTGTAACATGATCCACCTGCATTTTGGGAGATGTAGTTTTTGAGTCAATGCACATTTAAATGAGGGAGATTTATGTTGAAATGCATCGGGCTCCATTTGGCCTGTGGGCCTCGAGTTTGACACCAGTGGTATTTTGAAACAGTTGCTCAGGAGCTCGTAGGGCCACATAAAATGATGCCGCGGGCCGTATTTGGCCCCCGGGCCTTGAGTTTGACACCTATGCTGTACACCATACACCAGAAGAGTTTCCCATTCACTTGTAATAAAGCAGCATAAAAGCAGCACAGATCAGAGGTGTGAGAAGGTTGGCGGGCACGCTGTGCACAGCTCCATCTATCACTTCCTCTTCCTCATCCTCTTCGTCGTAATCCAAATCCAGTTTTGGTGTGGCGGTGTCCTCCACCTCCTCCGTCGTCACCATCGGCTTGGCCGTTTTCACCATCGTCGGCTCCTTCATTGTTGTGGATGGAGGCGGAGGAGGCTTCGTTGTCGGTGGAGGAGGTTCAATCTCATCAATAATTGCATCGATCCAGTGTCTGTACTTGGTGATTTTGGTGTACACCCCTGGATCCCTGGGTGATCCGCAAATCTTCGGCCCATAACTCGTCAATCCGATAAGGTAGAATTTCCCGTCCTCTCTGTTCAAGCACTGCAAGGGGCCTCCGCTATCTCCCTGCAGTAAAGAAACACAAGTAGAGATGTTTTATTTGTATGAAAATGTAATATCGGTATCGGATTTTTTCGCTTTAAAACCGATAAAATAATGCTTGCGTTACATCGAAATACTGCCTATGCCAGGGGTCGGCAACCCGCGGCTCCGGAGCCGCATGCGGCTCTTGAGCGCCGTCCTGGTGGCTCCCTGGGGAATTTTCAAAAATGTGTGACAATGGATAAAAATTGGAAAAATTTAATTTTTTGGTTTAATTAAGTTTTTCTGGGAGGAAAAATGTGACACAAAGATTCTTAACGTTTTCCAATGCTGTAAAAACGTTAAGAATAAATATTTGACTCATCAATAAGGCTTATATTAGGCTTTTAGATTTTTTTGCGGCTCCAGACAGGTTTGGTTTTTACTTTTTTGGTCCAATATGGCTCTTTCAACATTTTGGGTTGCCGACCCCTGGCCTATGCGCTCCTGAAGCATTTACCGGCGCACAGATGATGACCTCATCAAGCTGCGTCTGATATATCGGTATAGAAAATTGAGAGTTGAACAATATCGGCATATCGGATATCGGCAAAAAAGCCAATATCGGACATCCCTAAACACAAGTTAAGAGCATGTTTAGATGGTGACGGGGGCATTGTGCTGAGTTTGGGCGGATGCTTACCTGACAGGTGTCGACTGAGCCATCTTCTAGTCCTGCACAAATTGTGGTTGATCTAAGGATGCCATTTTTCCAATCCTTACATATCTTAAAGGGGATGACATCCACCTTCGCTTCTTGAAGATGGTTAGGTTTGCCCCCTAGATATGAGGGTGAGAGACAAATGGTCCAACCGAGCTCTCATTTGCGCACATTTCACTTTTTGACGAAAAACTCAACTCACCGCCAGATTCGAGCCTCCCCCATCCGCTCACGTAGCAGTCTGTGTTGAGTGGTGCCATGTGTGTTTCGAAGAGGCAGGCAGGCTTGATGTAGTCAGTGTATCTTATAGCTGTTCTCAGGTACAGCAGGGCAATGTCGTTTGCCACAACTGGTTTTTTCACGTAGAACTCGTGGCGATACATCTTTTTAACCAGTAACTTTTGCCCAGCCCTTTTAATTTTCAGGTCAGTGACGCCGACCCTCACGGTAATGTAAAGCGGACTTGTACTATGTGAAGAAAAAGCAAAGGGTCATATTTGTGAGCCTGTTGAGGTGAAGATTCTGAAGACTGTTGGTCATGGCATTTGGGGTATCACTCTCAATATTGTCACCTTCTTAAAATAATTGCCTAAGTCATTTTTTCAAAAATGATTTTTTTTGCATAAATCATCTCTTCACGATGCTGGCCACCGCTGGTAAAATTGTCTACATCCTCAATTAAACAGATCATGCCAATATCATGCCATTCTACCCCTTTTGTATAATTGCCTATGTCAAGAGTGTGACTTAGGCAGTTTTATTTTGCTTAAGTCACCAGACAAATTGACTTAGGCAATTTTAGAAGTTTTTCAAGATGGCGGATGATTCAAGGAGACGAAAATTCTACACAGCTGCTGATGCCATTTCCACGATTCAGGATTCTTCCCATGTTGGTAAGTGAAGATGTTTACTATAATATACACTAAAATAAAATGTGAGTTAGGGTTAGGGTTAGATGAACCCATAACCCTAACCCTAACCCACAAAGGCATGTTCAAAAATTTTCCTAAATCATTTAATTCTGTCATGTTCCATGTTTGACTGACCTTGCTGTTTGTATGTCAAAAGACATCTGTTACAACTTTTTTGATTAAAATTTTGTTTGTAAATATCATTTACTCAACAAATGGTTCAGTTTTTTGTGTTTCCTGAAAAATTGCAAAAAATGACTCAAGCAATTATTTTAAGAAGGTGACGATATGTAAGTACTTTCCAACATGCGTGCAGGTCAATTCAAAGTTCCTGATAAGTCATCTATGGCTATATAGAGGAGGTACCCACGTTTTTCTGACCCACAAGCAACTTTAAGAATGACCATGTCATTACATAAATGAGATGTTCCTTTATGGAAAACAGTGCCAGGTATCTCTTTTGTATCAACATCACACACACAGATAGATTAAGTATATGTGTACAGTGTATACACACATCCGTATGATTATATATGTGTATGTGTGTGAGGGCTGGAGAGGAACGATCACTTACTACGTGTCAAAGCAGTGCGCTGCCGTCAGAATCCAGCGGGGTTTCAGGATCATCCCACCACATCCGTGGTTATTGAAGAAGGCGAGGCTGGCCTGCCAAGGCCACGCTCCCTCTTTGGCGTCGTAGCCGTTCACCACGCGGTCCACGTATTGCGGGCCGCGTACGCCACATCCTGGTTCTGAACGAAGCAATTGAGTCTTTTTTCAGACGTGTCACAGAGAAAGAAAACCAGCAAGAACCAGCAGCAGCTTTTGGCTGTGAGGAAAGTGAGTCGGCAGAGACCGACCAAGATCAGAGTGTGAAGCACAACAACAAATATCGAAGGAATACCACTTCCAAGGGTTTGGTCATATTTACGACAAGGGGTCTAAACCGTTACTGTTGGGAATACCTTTACCTGTATAAAATGCTTCCAAATTTAAGGGAAAGAGGAAGTACACTACACTCAGATGGTTCAAAAGAGCCTTGATGTCCATCTGGTCCTTGAGAGCGCTCTCCACAAAGTTTACATTGAAAGCGCCGGAGGGTTGCAACGATGAGCTGCTCTTCTCACAGACAGACAAGACAATAAGTTTCAATAAGAAAATAACAACTAAGAAGATGCATGTGACATCATTCAGGTCAAAACATTGATTCCTCATGATGTCATCGTCCCCTCTGTACACCTCAACACAACAAATTGTATTTGTGGTGCTGCTTTGAGGTAACGGGTAGACAGCAGTAATGACATTTGCGAGAAAAGGCGAGGACGGTGATGACGTAAAGCAACAGATAATGGCAGTGATGCAATAAAAGGTGCAATTCATTGATTTCGTATTTGCAACATAAATCAGTTTTGCGGTTTTGTCAGTCTCTGCCAAAGAGTCTTCTTATTCTGAGGTTTCTTTTTGTTATGTTTTCTAGAGAAACTGAAATCAAACCATTTGGGCCTGGCAGGCATAATGGTACATCATGGGGTACGTGCAGGTACCTTATGACATCATTGTACATCTGTGTGCACGGCAGGTACTTCAAAGCAGTACCTGTACAAACATTCCTGTTGAAATTATGAGTTTCCAACCATTCTGAATTATCCTAAATGCATGATGCATGATGAGATTGCAGGAATACTTTGGACCCTGCCGGCACACACACACACACACACACACACCCGCACATTCACGCAAACACATGCACCGAAACAACACAAAGAAATCCTCTTTCTCTCTATTGTCTGTGTCCTGCCACTATGCTTCTTGCAATTTGCTTTGACAGCGTTTTTCAGGACTCAGTAGACGAAGGTAAGTTCTTTGTTTTGTTTATTTGAAGCGTCCTGGTGGCTGTTCAACAGTATCGTCGCTTCGTGTGTTCAGAGTCACGTAGTTTCCGGTATACAAGGGTGATGAGACAAATTGGGGGCATTCACAACTGACAAGACTCTTGTGTATTTCATCCTTGTCCATTCTTCTTTACGTTTATTCAGACGAAATATCTATTCACACCTCAGTTCAGAAAATGTATTTTACTTTGCATACAAGTCAAGGCTGCATTTATTCATCTTGGCATTTAAGTTACTAGACAACCAAACGCTGGTGAGACCATTACAAGAGATGCTCTGGACACATGATGTCATGAGTCTCAGAGGAGACAGTAATGATGACGTAATTACTGTCCAATTGCATGTCATCACTCTGAGACGAATGGAGATGCACAGATGTAAACATTTCAGTTGTACTGGGCAAAATCACACAAAATGTTTCCTGCCTTAATATACTGTACATACAATTCTGAGCGCAGCAGTAGCTGCAAAGAGAAGAATTCCAATACTTATTCATCTTGAACGCTAATGGAGAGCTGGTATGAAACAAACTATGTGACAGGACATGTGAAAATGTATCAAATGTATTACAGACCTCAATCGGGGAGTGGAAATCCACAAAAGGCTAAGTAAATAAATCAGGCAAGGTCAGGAGGAGCACACAGAAAATCCATGGAGGCTCCTCACCCGCAGCCAGGGCTCTCCCTGACCAAACTGCAGCCCCCCCCCAATGCTATGAGCTCCCTCCCCAGTGCCCCAACCACACA
>OMPJ01046113.1:0-21547 GCA_900312935.1 Carapus acus | reverse complement strand
TATTCCACCGCAATAACCCAATCTCGTTTGGAAAACGCTGAGAGCGAATCGGTGAGTCGGGGGGGAGAACAAAGACATTTAGCTTGGCAACGGCGCCCCGGAGAATTTTTTAAGCTCTCGCACCTTCCTCGCTCTCCAATCCTTTAGCCGGCCGCCTTGTTTTGTCAGGCTAGCGCGGAATAACAGACATCTGTAGGGGTGAGGGTGGAGGTCCGGGGGGGGAGGCTTGGACAAGGTAGGAGGGCGAGGTGTGAGGGGTGGACCCCCCCCAAAAGCTGTGCGTGTGTTTAAGTGTGTGTTGGGGGGTGTTTCTTCTGGCTTCCTCAGGGGGTCAAGTGCGCAGACGTCTCTGACAGATGCGTGTGTGTCTGAGGTCACTCGGCGTGATAAGGGATCTTACGAGACCCCCGGTTACGGGAACGGCCCAGCTGGGGGACGGGGGCAAGGGGTGCTAAGCAGTTGCATCACTCGTTCCTTCTTCCGCTGAAGTCATGGCGATGGAAATATCGCGGCCGCTAGCGTATCGTCGCTAACCAGAATCATCTGCGTTCCCTTAGCCGACACCTCGTAAAGGCCCGCCGACTCTCGACGAGGAAAATCGCGCACAGAATCCGACGGCAAACCTCATAATTTGATCAGCAGTACAATACGGCGATACAATAAATGGCGTATTTTCAGTAATAACGCTCGGTAATGATTGTACTTGTCAGAACGAGCCAGACGGCTGCAGTAATCAGGTCACAGCATGAATCAGAATTTAAACTGAATTCCATTTGAGGTCTCAAAGGACCATTAATTGGCAGCGGGATGTTCGAGTGAGCAATTGTGCGAACGCACGAACGGGCGATTAGGCGGATCTTAAAGGGGGGAAATGGACGTGACTTATTTTGGAGTTTTTACGAGCCGACTCGAGTCGCCGAATGTTCTGGAAGCACACCGGAGCGAGCTCGGGAGTACCTGAGCGGCCCCGATTTCCAGACGAGCACTTCGCTCGAGAGGGTCTGACAGTGTTGGCAAAAACACCCGGAGGTGAGATGGAGCGTGCCAGCTCCCTCTTTACCGTCTCTCTCTGGATTTTCAATACGCAGACACGACCTGTAGCACACTCACGCCCGAGAGATACGTGCGTCACACTTTGAGCACACTCGCGGCACCCAGGCGCACATAGGGAAAATGTAAAGCTCTCAGGCCAGAGAGCACAATTTTTCAATCACTTCCCTTTTAACTCCCTACTCTCGCGCTCCCTCCCAAATGAGTACACACGCAATCAGACAGACAAACACCGGTTTGCTGGGAAATCACAACATCGCTGCCATTACGCTGCTCCAAAAAAGAAAGAAAGGGGAAAAAAAAAAAACACGCACAATTGTTGTGGCATCAATCAGGGGGTGAAGTAGTTGGTGGAGAATGCAGAAAAATAGTATCATTATGTGCTAGTGGTGTTCTCGTAACTCTGTGTGCTCGGAGGAAAGTGGGTAAAAGGCGGGGTCAGAGGGGGGACGGAGGGATGAGCTAGAGAGAGCTTAGCGTCTCTCTTTCGCCATCTCGGAAAAGTAAGTAAGGTCATACCCGTGGAGCTTACGGGGGTGTGAGGGGTCCTCGTGTTCGGCCATCCTGGCAAGGCAAGGCAGATTTATTTGTGAGGCACATTTCATGTACGGGAGGATTCAAAGTGCTTTACATGAATCATTAAAAGCATTACAGCGGGGTGAAAAAGAAAAGAAAATATTAGAAATAAAAGTACTTTAACTTTGGAATAAAATCTATGAACATGCAGCAGAGAGCAGGTGGGTCTTAAACCTGGATTTGAATAAACACCGACGTGTTTCGGCTTATCTGACGATTTCTGGGAGTTTGTTCCAGACATGTGGAGCATAGAAGCTGAATGCAGCTTCTCCATGTCTGGTTCTGGCTTTAGGAACTGATAAAAGACCGGATCCAGATGACCTCTGGGGTCTTGTAGGTTCATACAGGGTCAAAAGGTCACTCATGTATTTGGGCCTAAACCAGGGGTCGGCAACCCAAAATGTTGAAATAGCCATATTGGACCTAAAAAGTAAAAAACAAACCTGTCTGGAGCCGCAAAAAAAATTGAAAAGCCTTATATAAGCCTTATTAATAAATCAAATATTTATTCTTAATATTCTTAGAACATTGGAAAATGTGAAGAATCTTTTTATCACATTTCTCTTCCCAGAAAAACCATATTAAACCAAAAAAATCACATTTTTCCCATTTTTATCCATTGTCACACATTTTCGAAAATGCTCCAGGGAGCCACCTGGGCGGCGCTAAAGAGCCACATGCGGCTCCAGAGCCGCAGGTTGCCGACCCCTGACCCAGTGGATGTTGATTCTCTTTTTGAAATTCTCACACCACCATGACGAGCCCTGATCGATTCTTCCAATGCTGAACTTCCTGCTTCTTGTAGTTCCAGGTCCTCATAGATGGTGCAAGCTGTCACAAATAGTGCCCACAACTCCATTTACGCTCGTACCCCCAAACACAAATATGGCCTCAGAGACAGCTCGGATCTCAAAAAACTCCCTATTGTGAGCGTCTTGTGTGTGAAGGTCCTCCAGTATCTCCACCTACGTACCCAGGCGAGCAGGGTTTCCCTCTCTGCGACGTGGTAGATGAGTTTGAGGGGCCGCGAGGAGCTGTGGATGCGGCTGTGCATGTAGCGGTAGAGGTCCAGCAGCCTCATCTTCTCCTCCTCGCTGCCGTACGGCGCCTCCATCTCCGGGCTGCACGGGGCAACAGGTCAGTCACACGCCCAGGAAAATGATCACATCCACAACACACACACGCAGACGGGATGTTGCCGGGACAAAATAAGACCGAGATGTATCTAAAAATTTCAGCAGAGAGGACTTATTTCCCGCGGGGCCGTCGTTAGATTACTTTCCCGGCGATATGAATCATAGCGAGTAGGCACAGTCCCACACAGATCGCCACTCTGACTTATTTAGGCGAGGATTTGGCGTGCTGGGCTGCTTATTTGTGTAATCTTATTTTAATCACAGTTTGTCTTGGCTGCTGTCCCCAGTAACAGGGCGCGTGTTGCTTTCAATTCGGCCCAATGAGAAACAAGTGAGGCACATTAAGGCTTAATGGAAAACAACCTTAAAGTCACACGAGCTTCTTAACAAAGCCGTGTTGGCATTAAGAGTCTGGAGTCACAAATATAAAAAATAAGGGTACTTGTGTTCGCTTTAGTCGAGCTTCATGCCCTCATGAACTTCACTGAGTACGTACTGGCTTGAAATATTCAAAGTTTTAGGACAGTTTTGAGGTTTAGCAATTGCAATCCGACGCAGATACAAGGTAGGGGTTAGGGCTGCACTCTAATAAGAATAAGGATAATGATAATTCTAGTAAATTCATTGCCTCTGAATCAAGACAGTCAGAGCTGCACAGGACACACACACTCGCACACACCCACCTGGTGAACTGCGTGAGCTGTCGGAAGTTGTCCGGCACGTCGAAGGGCTTGTACATGAAGTGTCGGAGGTCGGAGACGCCCACCTGGCTCACGCTGTACGCCTGCGCCTTGGCGATCAGGCTCAGGGAGTTCTGCGCCAACATGGCCTCCTCGATCTTCCTCTTGCACTCGGCCACGGCGTAGAAGGCCTCCTTGTCGGTGGAGAGGAGCAGCAAGCACACGGTGCACTCGGGCGGGTCCAGGTAGGAGATGTAGGCGTAGAAGTAACAGTCCGGGTTGAAGAGGGGCAAGCAGATGGGAGTCCAGATCTCCCCGGCCTGGAAGGCCGAGGAGGCTCCGATGAGGTTGAGCAGGAGGTGGACGTCGGCCGGGTCCAGCCTGGTGTCCTCGATGACCGTCTTCTCCTGGACGATGGTGAGCAGCTGGTTCTTGGCGATGAGGATGGAGAAGACCAGGTTGGGGGTGATGGCCTTCTGCAGGGTCTGGCTCAGAGAGTCCCTGAGGGAGGAGGCCAGGGGCAGGCAGTGCACGGCCGCCAGCAGGAAGCTGGGGTCCGAGTCCACCAGGTTGAGGAGGCCGTCCAGGATCTTCTCCGAGCCGGCCAGCAGCCTCCGCAGGTCGTAGTTCTTCTTGTGCTCGAAGATGCGCGTGATGCTGGCCTGGGTGAGCATGCTGATGATCTGGTGGTACACGTAGAGGAGCTCGTCGCGCAGCTGCTGCTCCGACTGCCGACTGCTGGACACACACACCAGCACCAGAGGTCCTTTCTGCAGGAACACCACTGTGTGTCGCTCTGAGGCCAGGAAAGGAGACGTAAGTAAAGGAGTAGCTGCATCAGCATTTTAAACTTCACAGTGAATGACTGTATTTTCCAAAGTATAAATTGGACCTTTTTTTACAGTTTGGCCAGGGGTGCGACTTATACTCAGATGCCATGTTTGAAATTATCAAAATATATCATTTCACATGTTCGTTATTGTCACACTAACAACAACGCAAAGGCACTCTAGCCAGTATTTACTAATCCTCTACCACTTCAAGTTTCAACATTATGGTAATTTGCGGTAATTGCAGTAATTTTATATATCAATGTATTAAGCTTGCAAGCCATACACTTATTCAGCCTGTTTTTCTCCATTCGTATTATTTTTACTTGCCTTTCTAAATGAAACTGCTGTTCTTGGTCTTGGATTACGTAAAATAAATTTCCTCAAGAAATGCGATTTACAATCCGGTGCAACTACATATATTTTTTTCTTCCTCTTCTTCATTATTATGCATTGTTTGGCTGGTGCGACCTATATTCCAGAAAATATGGTACTGAAGCACTATAACTTGCCTTTCAAAATTAGAATTTTTTTCAAAATCGTCAAATTTCCCCAAGAAATGCGACTTACAGTCCGGGGCAACTATATCTTTTTTTTCCTTTTCCCTCATTATTATGCATTTTTTTGCCTGGTGTGACTTATATTCCGGAAAATACGGTAGTGAAGTACAATGTTTGCTATCTTTAAGAATTTTAGGGAAATCTGCCTTCCTCCTGTGGAACTTGATTCACCAGGTGATACCATACGAGTCACTCCGGCCACATTAGGTCAGACTGTGTTGACACCTAAACCTCTCACCTGAGTAGACAGAGCGGATGATGTTATCTCCACTCTGGACGAAAGACACCAGCGCCATCATCACTCCCATGGTGGAGGACAGAGCCTCCTCGCTGCCGTAGCGTGAGTAGATGGGTTTGCCGGCCTCGCTCAGCACAAACACGTGCTTCCTGTGCTGCCGCCAGCTATCCGTCGTCACATCCTCCTCCCGATGAGACGAGGGCGGCGCCGCCTCCGGGCTGCCGGCCTCCAGCAAGGGCGACGAGCGTCCCTTGGCGCCCACGCCTTGCTCCTCCAGCGTGGCTCGGGTCAGCATGGTAACCACAAACTCCCCCGACTCATCCTGGTCGTCGCTGCTGGCGGCGAGCTGGGCCTGCCCGTTGTTGGGACACTCCGTCTGCTCTGTCTCCACAGGCTCAGTGTCCGTTACCTGTAGCAGACGGGGCTCTGAGTCCAAACCTCCCTCGTCCGCTGGCGCAAGCAGCAAGTCTGTGACTTTGTTTTTAACGCTGATGTCACGTCGCTCCACTGGATCAGGGAACATGTGATTCCCCAAAAGGGAGAGAGACGTAGCTAAGACGTCAGCTGGAGGAAAAAAAATTAAATGGCATGAGATTGAACTGAATTAAGAAATATTCCGTGACAGAGTGATTGAGGGGTGATGGTGATGTCATGTTTTTACCGGGTGGGATTGTATCTGAAGCTGGATCACTGATCTTCACGCCTTCCTCCTCTCCTATTTGACAAGCGTCTCTCTCCATGATACCATCCCAGTCCCTGAGACATGGCAAAGAAATGACATAGACATATAAATAGAGCGAAATATCAAAATTCCATACTACACAATATTGTGCAAAATGCTTGGTGGCTGATAAACGATTCTTCACGGCGATTGCTGCAGCTGCAGCGGGGCTTCTATGAATGGGAGCACTGATCTCATCAGCATCACATGATAGGGGAAAAGTGGACACATAAAAAAAAAAAAGACAAGGCGACTAAATCAATCATTCGGATTAAGACTGACTCCAGCTGGTGGCGGTGTCTTAAGTCTTACAGACAGGTCAATGAAAGCAAAACTTAGGTGTCTGCACCTACCCGCCACAGCTAGGCAGCTAACGCTTGGAGTAACTTGATGAAGTGCCACGGGCTTTTGTGCTATCTTGTCTCGTGACAGACATGCTGGTGAGCTATATGGCTGTTGAGCTCTAGTAAAAGCACGAATGTAAATTTCGACTGAATTCACTGATGTTTACTGTGGCTAAGAGGCGTCCTGCTAGCGTTTGCTGCTAGCGTAGGGCACAGATCAATTTCATGGCCTTGGATTAACAGTGTACGCACACGCTGTTGCGCCCGGCAGAAAATTCAACAGAGGAAAACAGTTAAACTTACGATTTTGTGCCGTCAAAAGTTTGGAGTGAATAAGTTTGGAGTGAATTTGCCACATTAACTTTAAGGTGCCAGGCTGGAAGCTGTCAAGATCTCAGAAGCCGAAAACAAATTCATCGCCAACGTAGACTTCCGGAATCCCTGACGACGGACCGGTTCGACCAATCAGATGCCTTTTTAGGTCGGGGATCACGCCCCCTGTATGGCGTTTGCGTTGCCATACGAAATGACACAGATGAGAAGTGGAGGAAAAAAGACGTGAAAACACAACGCTTAGCGATTAATTCTCTTCTTTTTAAAGGTTCTTTCTAAAGGATTGCCATTCATTAGAATGTTTGAATTTGTCTCAACGTGACGTTCTTGTACATGTTGGACACGCAGAACACAATAATTCTGAGACACATCTTTTGCTCATTTGTTTTGACCATAATGCTATTGGTGGTATGATTTCCCGAAGTTGATCTTCTGATCTATTTTGAGAGCTACTCAGTCATTTCTTCTCACATATGAGAAACGACGACTTTAGGTATGTGCATGCTTGACAGGTAGGAATTTACTAAACATTATCGTTGCTGAATATTGTCATTAGCAATTTAATTTAGGGCAATCTGGTTGCAATAATCGACCACACAATTTTGGATGAGTGCTCTTGACAGGTTTCATGCTTCTCTCCTATTGGATGCCGGCTCAGAGGGGCCCGCCTTCTTGTCGGATCTGTGGTGGTTTGATGAATCACGCCGCGCTACGTCACCCATGGCAAAACAAACATGGAGAGATGTGGGAGAGGATGGCTCCACTCATGTAGCTAAATATATGATTGTACAAAGCATGAGACTAACTGCATGCTGAGGTCGCTTCATGCTTTTCGCCTTCCGAAACAAGACAAACAGGACATCATGGAGGAGCCGTTGGATTTCGAGTTTTTGTCCCGAATCGCTGACAGTTGCGTGGCTTTTCTTTCCGAATTTGTTGACGACTGGCTCGCCAACGATATGAGAGTCTCCATATTCAAAATTTTGCTTTGCTGGTTGATTTTTAGCCTTATTGCAATTCATTTTGCGTGGAAAGTTTATGGAAACACAGTGAATGACATGTATTACCGACAAGGTGGGTGTTTCTTACAGCTCGCTCATTGACTAGCGTTAGCTCGGCTAGCATGTCTTGCTAACAGCGTGTTGTCGTGCATGTATGTGCTGCTGGTGATTCTAATCTATCTTTTTGGTTCGCCTATGTTTATTTAGGTGCTGGGCAGAACGGAGGGACGCCAGATACAGCTGCACACCTGAGTGGATGGTAGGTGACCCTTGTCTTTGGATTACTAATCCTTGTCACGTTACTACTCTGGAATTCCAGCGCACAGAGGAGCCATTGTATGTAAACCTATGGAGGAAATTACCGAAGACAAAATAGAGGCACACAGTTTATTGGCACTAAACTTGAAACCCGCTTAGAACGACCGTAGCCCTGTGTTAAAAGTCCATCAATTGTCAGGTGGATGATCAAGCGTTGACATCATGTTCTGCACACAGAACACACATGTGCACTGAGCCAACAGATTATAGCTGTGGAGACACACTCACACACACGCTGTCACTCTCACAAGTCCTTGGGCATCAAACTCGGGAGTAATAGTGTTATTAATCATTCTGCCTCGACATCGTATTTATGCCTGTCACCCTTGCAGGGAGAGTGCTGCAGGGGCTCACCTGAAGAGTCATCGAGATTGACAGGAGTCTGGTTATCAATGTCCATCTACGGAGACTGGCCATTTCTACATTTTATAAAGCATCGCCTGCAAATTCAAAGAGCCACTGCAATGGCTCGTTTGCGTGTTCCTGTCACAGCAACTGCAGGAACGTTAAGGATAAAGCTGATGACTTTGTGGCTGCTGTGTGTGGCTAACTGACAGAGACTGGGTTGCTCTGTTTGAGCAGCAACATATCTTGCCTTGAATTTGGCTGAAGTCTACGGCTTTATGAACAAGGTAACAAACTTGATAAAGAACTTGAGGTAGTAAATTTGAGGTTTTCTACATAAAATATCGCAAAGATGATTGAAGAGACAAGCATTTTACTCAACAAACAATGAAGCAAATTTATTTTCCTGGTTGTAAACACAGTGCACTAACGTGTCATGGTATGGAAGCATGGGATGGGCAGTGGTTCAGTACACAGTGCTTCCAGTTGCAGTCAAAAACTGCCTGGCAGCACTTTTGGTAATTTTATAACAACTTTACCATCAAGTGAATGTGATATATTGCTAAGAACAGTGCACAAATGCCAGCCCCAACCTTTTCTTAATTACTGATTTGGCCATATCTGGAACAGTCAAAACATGGACAGACTTGTCCGCTTGATATGGGATATAAAATACTACAAAATATACTGTGGTGTATATTGATAGAATTTACATGTGTGCGTTGTTCCCTTGCAAAGCAACATAATCAAATGAAAAAAAAAAGTACCCCCATGCACCCATCATGCAGAGCAGCAAAGCTGTTGGTTTACATAACGGATGTTACAGAAAGACTTGTGCCAATTTTCAGGCTGATATTAAATTCGACATTGTTAAAATAACCTGTGTCATCCACATCATCTTAGACATAGTTGAGTGGGTTTGCAGCAATGTTTAGTTTTTATGAAGTGCAAAATTTCCAAAATGGAGCAAGTGGAGGCAAACACAGTGCTGAGAAATATTTCTCTGAACTTTTTCCATTGTAAATGAGCAATAACCAACCGTTAGTAAATGCTGATACAAAGATTATGCTTGCTGAGTTGTGCGGAGTCAAGTCTCCATTTCTAAACAGGCCAATTGTAAATAACACCCAATAAGTTTTTTTCAACTAAAATGCTATAATACTGTTGATATACTGAATTGCGATAAGGAAGACGTTTCATGAATCGTAAGGCCGAGATCAAAGCCGGCAGTGTGTTTACCTTTGTCCCGATTATGGCAGCGCTAGTGTTACTTATCGGCCTGTTTTGGAATGATTAGCATGTGCACGTCCATCACATTTGTGCCAGTCAGGCCCGGCAGAAGTAGGTGCTCTCCATTAGAGAGGCTTTTGAAAAACGTGAAAGAATCATTATTTGAGAGAAAGCTCTTGATGTCCAGCCCCTGCCCCTGAGCCTCCTCCATCAGTCCCGCGCTGGTGATGGCCCCGGCCGCCTCGGTGGGTCCGTCCTGGCCGTCCGTCCCTCCGCTGAGGAAGATGGGACCGTCTGGCGGCGTCTCCATGCCCTTCAGCTCCAGTCCCACCCTGATGGCCAGCTCCTGGTTCCGTCCGCCTCTCCCCCGTCCAGTCAGCATCACGGTGGGCTCGCCCCCGGCCAGCAGACAGGTGGCGCCCCAACCCTCTGTGCGCTCCTCGTCCAAGACCTTCATGGTGCGGCACAAGTCCCAGCTCTGCACCCCGACCTCCGGTCCCAGCTTCAGCAGCTGCTCGGCTATCTCGGGGGGAGGCGCTTTGCTGGAGGACGCATAGCGGGCCAGGAGACCGTAGAGGTGGGAGACGGAGCGGACGTCCCCGCACACGCCCGGGGACAGAACCACGGGACGGAACCCCAGCTCACGAGCGCGGCGGCTGGCACACTTCAGGGCGATGCTGTTGGAACCGATCACAACATTGAGAACACGTCCAGCTTTGTCCGAGTCCTCCCGTTGAGGACTCATCCGTCCAAGGACCTCCTTCACCGATTTGGGCAGGGAAGCGGAGAGTTTGTAATGATCAAGGATTGAAAATACATCTTCAGGCTTCGTGTCGCTACACACAGTCGGGCCACTGGCGATCAAATCCAGGGGGTCTCCGATCACATCGGAGAGGACGAGTGTGACCACCTGTGGAGAGGCGACGTGAGCAAGGGAAATAAAATGAAACGAGTCTTTGCCAATGTGTGTTACCTTAGCTGGGTGGGCCGCCCGTGCCAGTCCTCCTCCCTTCAGCACAGACAGGGCACGGCGCACCGTGTTCAGCTCCTGGATGGTGGCACCTGCAGCTGCCAGCCTCCTGGTCAGATCCTGCTTCTCTTGCAGGGAGATGGGCGGAATGGGTGCTGGAAGCAACGCTGAACCACCACCTAGACAGAATTCGGCCCGCACAGTGTTAAAAGCGCACCTTTTTAAAGACCTTACACAGGTACGGCAGCGAAGTCAGCTCACCTGAGATCAGAACGAGAAGTAAATCTTTCTCTGTGAGTTCGCTGGCGACCTGCTTGATCTCCTCAGCTGCTCTGTGGGAGTCAGCGTCCGGCAAGTTGTGCTTGGCTCCCTCCATGACTTTGATCAGACTGTTTTCTTTCAACAACATGTGCCTGAGGAAACATCGACAAGCTCTATTACATCCAATCTGAAAATATTTCTTGCGGTTTATTTTTTTTAACAAACTGAGACTTTTTCTCACTCTTTTCCATGCTGCCTCAGGGTCTGCTGAATCCCGTGCGGCACGCTTATCACCCCTCTGACCAGGTGATCTCCCACAATCTTCTCGGCCTCGGCGGCCATTCCCAGCACGGCTTTTCCGAAGCCCACCAAGTGCAAGTTGCGTTTGAGTTTGAATTTGTGATCGTCGATCTCGATGGTGTCCTTCTCGCGCTCCAAGCTGCGCCGCACCACGTTGTCCGGCTGCACGCCCCCCACCGCTGCCGCGAAGACTTCCCGAGCGCGTGCGTCCAGAGAGATTCCGCAAAGTGCCATTTTCCTTTTCCCAACCAGGCCGAGAAAAGGCCGCGGTCGGAACATGGAGAGAACGCGTGACATGTGTGGTTCAGTGGGTTCTCGGAGGAGGAACAGCCTGGGGGATGGCAGAGAGAATTACAGGGAATGAGCTGAACACCACATGAAAAGCTCTGACACTCAGCACAACTAATTTAGAAAATGTTTTCAGCGTGGACTTGGAGTTTCTCATGCTGTGCGTGATTCGCTGGGGCCTTGTGTGTTGATGTCAGAAGGCACAGGACCAGAGTCCCTTTTACATAACTGCAGTAAAAGATAACAACAGTCCCACACAAGCCATATGACAGCAGATGTTTTCTGAGATTTCTTTAACGCCAAGTTCATTTCTGCATGCTTTTGTGCAGCTGCTAATCTGAGGGAGAAAATGAGCAGCGCAGCTTCAAGGATTGCGTAAAATGTGATCGGGTTTCCCCCGTGCTAATGAGGACCAGCCCGCCATGAAGATGAGACAAAGTTCGTTCTGGCTTTTTCTGTCTGGACCAGAAAGTTAATAGCATGAGGACAGTTTCTAGAAAAGGCCTACCTGTGATGGAGCTTTGGATTCGTCCACGATATCCACGCCGTAACTCAACAATCTGACAAAGTAGTAAAAATCTGACCGCTGACTAGGTGGAGTGTGTACCCTCTGTGTAATCATTGACTCCACAGGTCCACAGCACACAGGACACAAGGCGCAGGCCACGGTGTGATCATGTCCTCAGAGGTGTCGCACCTGCACAATCCCCTGCAAAAAAGGGGGAATAGTTCTCACAGTATTAGCGCTGTCATCTCAATGCTACAACACACAGCAACAGTAGTACAGTGGTGCTAACAGACTTTAGAACTGTTTCTAGTGTGACTTAGTTCAAAGACTCCACAGTTCACAGTCTGATATGTACCTCAGAATCACACACAATCAATCTGCAGCTGCATTTGCTTGTCGAGTTGGACATTAACCGTTTGGTGGACTGAAAGACGTACAAGGATGAGGTTTGGTCAAATTTCGGACGTTGACATAATCTGTGATCCTACAATCTTGTGTCCTGCTAAACTGCCCTGTTGGAGTTTTTCAGGGATGGATCTGGGCTTACTGAGCAGGAAAGCACATGGGAAAACAAGCTTTACTTGATTATCACTTGATTCAGTTGAATCGTTACCAAGTTGGTTGTGACAATGACTCCCTTTATGTGTTTCATCTTCCAA
This sequence comes from Carapus acus, assembly GCA_900312935.1. Taxonomy (NCBI): domain Eukaryota; kingdom Metazoa; phylum Chordata; class Actinopteri; order Ophidiiformes; family Carapidae; genus Carapus; species Carapus acus. The sequence continues at coordinate 9,199 of OMPJ01046113.1, read as the reverse complement.
AACAAACAGGAAATTTGAGGACATTGAAACATTATCTTGAATTAAGGGAATCAATTTCTTGTTGAGTTGACTTAGTATATGTTGTTGATGTAACATTGTTTCACCCGCTGATATAATTTCATGCTACACACAAGTAAGGATGCAAATTACTGCACGGTTACTAGTAATTCAGGAATCGATTTGGACCACGGCAATGAAGTGGAATCTTTTTGGATATGGATCACCGGAGAATCCCTACCCTAAGAGTAAAATTCTGAAGAATGTTTCCTCTGCCAACACGTTGGTGAAAGTTGAAGTTAACAGTGCAATTTGGGAAAGTGTAGGCGAAGTTGAGTGGGCGAGGTGTAAGTGAGGATGAAACTTCTGTATCGCAGTCTCCTCACTTTCATACAGACACTCAACACTTTAAGATAAACGCTGATTTAATGTAGAGGAACTATAGCACAGAGACGTCTCCATGTCTGCCTGGACAAAAACAGCTGGATCCTTCAACGAACACCAGGGGGCGTGACTGATTATCATCTGCACAGTACATACAAATATTTCATAAACGCGTGAACACAGCGGTGGTTAAGACGTTTACATAATCACTGTGAATGAATGGATGAGTGAATGTACACATCTGCAGGCTATTTTACACAGCTATTACTGTGTGACTATTACTTGGAACTCAATTAAACGTTTGTCCCTCGACTTTGGAGTTTGGCGTTTCAAACTTTTACCATTTCGTTTTGTAGTCAATCATTATGATTATTTTTTGGAAAATGATGCGAGGAAATAAACACGAGATGCCCATATTCCGCGTGTGCTGGTCCGAATTGTGCCATGTTTGGGTCCAACATGGAGGCTTTTATTTTCAGGAATTCTCGTCGCCACCCTTGTATGGGCAAAGCTTTTTTACCTCTGTTTCCCGCAAGAGTTCGCTTCTCATTCCCGCAAAACTGTTGTCATCAGCCCCGTAGCCGCGTTCCCTTTCTCTCTCGGTGATGATTGAAGAAGGCAGAGTCGTGATATTTTTCTGCACATAAATCGGATTTGGTTCTTTGCACCCAGAAGTTTGTTTATCTTCAAGTAGTGACGGCTCACAGCGCAACTATCGCGAGATCTCCGCGATGCGCGTGTCACCTGACAAACGTGCGCGTAACCGACGTGGACAAGGCGGCGCATTTCCCTCCTTCAGCAGAGGTCTCACTGGCGGGATTTCTCTGTCGTATTTAAAATATACGCTCCGAAAAGAGCCGTTCGGGCCGTAACAATTTACAATCATACACGAGAAAAACACAAGTGGCCTTCATAAGCGGGTTTTAAAGCTAAACGGGAGGGCCTGACCCCCTCAAGACACAGCGGCCACCATGAAGCTGACGGACAATGTGCTGCGGAGCTTCAGGATGGCTAAGGTTTTCCGAGAGAACTCGGACAAAATCAACTGTTTCGATTTCAGCTCGAACGGAGAAACCATTATTTCCAGCAGCGATGACGATTCCCTGGTTTTATACGACTGCCAGGAGGGAAAGTAAGCGCGGCTTTTCCTTGTATTGTCTCGACTCGGGCTGGTAGCTAGCTAGCTAGCCTGGCTAGCGGGGCCTGCTCTGCGCTAAGTGTGCGCTTTGTATGGGACACTTTCGGTACGAAGGAGTTCTCACTGTCAAAATCGGACAAAGAGCAGCTCTTGAAATAATCATAACATCCATGTACACTGATCAAACAATAGAACCTAAGAACGGTCAAAAATAATCAAATTCTTACGGTTAAGAGATAAGAGTGTTGGCGAGGTGGGCGTTGTATAGCCACAAATTACTACAATGTGAAATGATAACACGTTGTAATCAAACTATATTTGTTCACCACACAGAAATATTGAGATTTTTGTTTTACCACAATGTCAACCTTTGCATCAATTCTCAGTGCAAATCCATTGCTGAACCTGATTTGACGTGACAATCGAGATCTTATTGGCACCAGTTTGTTTTCTGACCATTTGATACATTGGTTTTTCTCCTTCTCCTGGTTTGTGGCAGGCCCAAGCGGACCCTGTACAGTAAAAAATATGGAGTGGATCTGATCAGGTACACGCACGCCGCAAACACGGTGGTGTACAGCTCCAACAAAATTGATGGTATGTTCACACTTGCACACACTTGTCAAATGTCCCTCGACACCAACGTAACAACACTGATGTACATGGATTATAAACATTGGAATCCCAAATAGTACAAGAGCCATTTGGTGTTAATCTAATGTCAGAAAATTGTCCATAGTGGGAGTAGATCTGCTGTAATTTGATTTTTTTTTTTTTTTAGCCAGTGACGCAAATGGAATGTTGCATTTCCACGCTCGTTTGAGAGCAACACTGCGGTGTCCTTTAGCAAGACCGTGAGAAGACTGAGATTTTACTTGAATTTTACATCTGTTGAAGAGTTATAAATGTCACACTTATGGTAACAGATTTGTGATATGCCCTGTGTCTTCATATAAACATCTCAAACATTTACAACAGTGTGAATGCATACAACTGGTACAGCTGTTCCTTGTCTAACCGTGGCACATAGAACACACCTTCAGGGTATTTATGGTGGCATGCGATGAAAGGTCGTCGAAGTGGTGAAGATGTTGACCGAGCGGTCGACGTCCACGTCCTGGCCGTGTGAGACAGGGTGTTGCCGTGGACAGCGGCGGTTGGATGGGCCTTGCTGCTCGCTCTGGTCTGAGGTAGTTGTTTGTACAGTTTGAGGGTCTGTGATTCTGCCCCATACAGGAGCTAACTGTACAAGTGACTGCCTTGCCCAGGGTGGAGCCCCCTCGTCGGCCCCCAGGCCCGGCTGTCGGCTCCGTCCCGTTTGTGGAGTTCTGGTGGAGCCTTAAGAGTTCTAAGGCTCACTTAGACTTAGCCTGTATTTGCCATTGCTACGTAGCACAACTTCAACAAACATATTGCATCTCATGAACGTGTGCTGTTGTGTTTTTGAAGATACTATCAGGTACCTCTCCCTCCACGACAACAAATATATCCGCTACTTTCCTGGACACAGCAAAAGGTGAGTGCTCTACTTTCCCAGCCATATTTTGTTTGTGAGCCCTGAGTTGCTGCAAATTTATTTCCACAAAGTATACAGTTGAAAAGTGTGCCTTACAGTGTACACATGTATATATTTTTTTGGTCTGTCCACCAGAGTGACGTCCCTCTCCATGTCTCCTGTGGATGACATGTTCATATCCGGCTCATTAGATAAAACAATCCGATTGTGGGACCTTCGCTCTCCCAACTGCCAGGTGAGTCTTTGCCCTTTTTCGCCCCAATTGTATATTTTCAACTGTATTTTAACACCATGTTTCTGTGTGTCGCCTGTATTTAGGGTCTTATGCATCTTCAGGGGAAGCCGGTGTGTTCGTTTGATCCAGAGGGGCTCATTTTTGCAGCAGGAATAAATTCCGAGATGGTGAAACTTTATGATCTGCGATCGTTTGACAAGGTAAGCAGCTTGTTTATGCTCGTAGGAGAGGAAATCGATCTCCCGCACATAATTACTGAGCACTGGGATCTAAGGTGCAGCATCTGAGAGACCTCTCGTCCCCGCAGGGCCCCTTTGCCACCTTCAAGCTTCAGTACGATCGCACCTGTGAGTGGACGGGACTCAAGTTCAGCAATGACGGGAAGCTCATTCTCCTGTCAACCAACGGGGGAGCTCTGCGGATACTGGACGCTTTTAAGGGAGCGGTGCTACACTCCTTTGGGGTAAGATCAACAACTTACACACACAGCGTGCGGAAACTGGAATCAAATTAATTCTGACTTAACACTGGAACCTGACCAACCACATCAATCAATGTTAGTTTGCTAATTTTGGGCCACTGTAGGTTGCCAACACTAATGCAGACGTTTATCAAGTTATGCTAGGCTATAAATCTGCCCCATATTGGATTTGATCTGCTTTCAGTAACGAGTAGACAGAGACGTTGTTGTTGCCAGCAGGAAGCCACCATCCAATCTGGCCTCACTGCTGTCACTGTTTTTGTGCTCGCAGGGCTACAACAACAGCAAAGGTGTAACACTAGAGGCCTCATTCACCCCAGATTCTCAGTTTGTTATGATCGGTAAGTTACAAGTTTAGACACACGATACTCTTTACTGATACACAAACAGTGGCGTAATCTACGTTTGTTTTTCAGGGTCTGAGGATGGAAAGATCCACGTGTGGAACGCAGAGAGCGGCATGAAGGTGGCGCTACTGGACGGGAAGCACACGGGACCAATCACCTGCCTGCAGTTCAACCCCAAGTTCATGACGTTTGCCAGTGCCTGCTCCAACATGGTGAGGACAGGGGGAAAAGCCTTTGTCTCATAGGGGTCGACTCACACGACGTCCTCCTCAAGTCCCTTAGCGTCCATCTGTCCCTAGGTGTTGATTATGAGTGATGGGATGTGACAACACGTTCATTTTGGGTAGCGTGGAACACAAAGATGGCGCGTGTAAACAAAAATACCTCTGTGACTTGTCGAGTGGTGTATCTCAGCACCATGGGGTGACATGTTTGGGCTGAATAAGCATGACATCTTAGCAGCTATAAGCGGGATCTGACTCAACCTGTAAATCTTTGCAGGCATTCTGGCTGCCCACCATCGATGACTGATGAAGATGGCGACATCATGAAGTCACCACTGTGTGGGCGTCCAAAAATCAGAGCTGCAATGACCAGCAGGGGGCAGCACGGCCAACTTCCAAATTCAAGATGGCTTGACACATGTAAATAAGTCGTTTGGAAAAATAGAAAGCTCTTCTATTCTTTTTTTTTATATATTTAATATTAAATGTTTTTTTTGTAAGACAAAATTTGTCATTGCCTCATTGTAGTTTTGTGTTGTCAATATCTTACACAGTATATATCTTTCTAGTTTTATTGTGTCAGCTCTTGCTGACTTAATGGAAGCCAGTGGCAGATTTATTCTTATTTCTTAGAGGTGTTTCACAGAGTAATTATATTTTAATTCTCTTTTTTTTGATTCGATATCTGTTTGGACTTGAATTCCAGACTGAATTGAGAGGGTTACAAATTTTATACAAGTGCGATTGTTTGAAAGTTAATGAGAATTGTTGAGAATAAGTTGAATGATCGACTGAATTTTGTTTTTCATGCAAATGCTCAGATCCAAATTTTCCATGTTTAACATTAGATTCTCGCTGCTTGTGGAAAACAAATGTTTAGAAAACAAGAGCAACAATTCTTACTCAGCGTTGATTTGCCTCCTAGAGACAAACACCGTCTCCACATATGGAAAAATGAACGAGGTCACGCGTAATGGAAACACTAAATGCAGACGTTGCAACGCGTCTGAAATGTTTCGAAGCGTGTCACCGGCCGCTCAGCCGCTCCTTTCGGCTGTTTCATCACATCGACCTCACCAGTGTAAACAACAAACGTCCTCCTGTCGCGACTCCGCACCCTGAACACAACAATAGCGGCCCGACTGGCTCAGGAGTTTGTAATTAGGTTTGCGGGTCACCATCTGGGCTGCGATAGGCCGCCGTGTAGCCGGGGCTCCGCACGCTCGCACCCAATGCCGGACAGTGGAGAGGGAGCTAAATTTGGGAGAGGTGATCAGGTTCCCCGTCAGTGTGCACATGATACCGTCCCAGTTACTTGACTGATGTCCCCTCTCACTGTCACACTCCCAGAGCCCACACTCGCCTCGCCGTGTGCTTAGTCACTCAAGACCCGATCCAGATTTAAACTTTTTTTTTTCGCGGAAGCGAGGTTTTCAACAAGAACACTTTGTGCTTCTCCTTCCCCGGGCTGGGATATTCGGGCCCTGCCGCTGTGGAGTTTTAAAAAGTCAGGCTCGTGTGACTCTCCCTCTTTGTTTTGAGTGCCTGGCAGGAGACGCAGGCTTCCAGCCGGCCATGTTCCTGGCACTGGTAGTGACGCCGGAACTGAGGGAGTTTCTGGCCCGGGCGAGAGGTGGAGCCATGCGCCTCCTCAAGGTGTCCATCCAAGATGGTGAGTGCCCCGGGTCGCTTGTACCCGACTGGATGGGAAGCCGGGCGGGAAGTGTGTGTTACGGCTGCGGCGCGACGGATCTTTACTCAAGAGGTCAGAGTGTGGCAGTAAAGCCACTCGCTGGGTAAAAACACAGCACACGATCTGATACGCGCCCTGCGTGAGCCGTAATCAGCTTTTCCGAGGATGTAACCGAGATCTGAAAGCGCTCATTCTGTCCACGCTATACAGAGAACACACACACGCACACACACACGCTCTCTCTCTCTCTCTCTCAGCTGTGTGCCGGCCCTCCGCCAGGCAGCGATGACTGACGTGTTAGCGAGATGTTTACATTTTGTTTGTTTCTGGCTCGCACCGTGTCACGTTCTGATGACTGACTTGATTACGCCTGGAATGCGGGAGGCGCTGTCCGTGTGAATTTTGAAGCCTGCCTATCACGTGAAATGGTGCTGCCCGCGTATATTTAGATTGTTCTTGTCAGCGGTGGGGACGATGGACTGCCTTCTATCAAGCGGCGCCCGTCAGCCGCTTGCGCGACGGGCTCTGGGAGCCACGTGGGTGTTTGGAACAAGTGCGTGACCTCACAGGGTCGCTCCGGCGTCGGCCATGTTTGCTCAAAGAGAAAACAGAGCCGAGGCCTTTGTGGCTGATTTCACCAGCGATGGCGCTCGGTGGCGCCGGGTGTGGGCAGCTGTCCAGGCGCAGTAAAATTTAAAAAAAAAAGAGAGAGAGAGAGAGGGTAAAAAAAAAAAAAAAAAATGGCGGTATGAGCGCCACGGTGGAAAAACAATACGCAGCACCTCTGTGTGAGGCCAACGCGGCCCTTAAATACTCGGACGGGGAGAGAATGGCCGTCGGAAAGTATGCATGTGTGCAGAGATGGAATGTGTTGCGGCTCAGAATAGCAACTGCCCCCGAGAGACGGGCAGGAAATCCCCCCCGCAGCCTGCGAGGACGTCAGACCGCAGATCTCTATACGTGTTTTGTGTATCTTCAGCACAATTCCTCAAATTTCAACCACGAGGGTGCTACATACAGCGGTCGGCGTCCAAGGCCTCGTTTTAGCACTCTTCCAACATTTCCTTCTCATTCTGGCTTCTCAGTGTTTGCTGCGTGTGCGCACAGGTGTTGGTCATTGTTGGTTCTTGTGGTTTGGAGATTCTGATTGCTAGCATGAAATGACGATTAGCGTACAAAAACGCGAACGTGACTTTGCGACGAAGCTTGAAATGACTCTCACTCTTGCCTCTCTTGGGGGTCGGAGGTCGCGAGGGGTCTGAGGTGTGTGATGGCTGGTGGTCTGGCTTTCAGAGCAGCTGGTGCTGGGAGCCCACAGGGAGGCGGAGAAGAGCTGGGACCACGATTACGACCCATTCCTGCTGCCCCTGCTGGACGAGCAGGTGCCCTGCTACATCCTCTACCGCCTGGACTCCCAGAATGCACAGGGCTACGAGTGGATCTTCATTTCCTGGTCGCCTGACCAGTCCCCAGTATGTTGCGTTGCACTTACACATGCGCACTCACACACACACGTACACGCGTTGCTGCTAGCATGTGTTGGAACTCACTTAACGTATTTTGCGGACTATAAGTCACTCTGGAGTACAATATTTAGAGGGAAACAAACTCTATTTGTTTGGTGTGGACACTGAACGATTCCACCAACTATGAAAGTAGTTGAAGCTAAAATTACCATAATAGTCATTGATTACCGTAATGTTGAAATTTAGGGGTACAGGGAGTGGTGGTAGATACTGGTACACAAGCCTAGAGTGTTGTTGCGTGGTTGTCAGTGTGACAATGACGAAAATGTGGAATTATATATTTTGCTCATTTCACAGAACCTCCTGAGACCCAACAATTTGTTTTTGTCCTCTGTAGTGGACATATGTTTTTGGTCTGTATCTCTGAAGCCGTACATGCCACCATGTTGATTCCCATTGGCCCTTACAGAGGACTTCCTGGGCTTTTCAATGATGGGACATGTGTAGGGGTGGAGTCTTGACAGAATTTTCTTCCTGGTTAGGGTTAGGGTTTGGTTAGGGTTCGGTTAGGGTTCGGTTAGGGTTAATATCCCTTGCCCCGAAAACTAAGGTTCAAAAGAGTTCAGTTGTAAATGTGCTCAGAGGTTAATGTTCAACTCTAAATGTGTTTAATTATATGTTCATATTTGCCACAACAGAGTCCAGATGTCCTCTCCAAAGGGCACAATGTAAAAAAAGAAAAGACAAAAAACATGTTTTGAAATCTTTTTTTATTGTAGTAATGTTTTTTCATCCAAAATGTGGTGTGAAAAAAAAAGAAATTCACAAACCTTTTTTTTCTGTGGGTCTGAGGAGGATATACATTGAATCTGAGTATAAGTCGCACCCCGGGCCAAACTATAAAAAAAGTGTGATTTTCACTCAAAAAAACCTAGTAACTTCATAGATTTCCATGTGTCACACATCATTTAACTTCATTAACAGTCTGAGTATGACCAGATTTGGATCCTGTGATCAATAATTGATTGATGATAATTCATATCTCCAACTGTTGCCTCGCAGGTGAAGCAGAAGATGCTGTACGCGGCCACCCGAGCCACGGTGAAGAAAGAGTTTGGCGGCGGCCACGTGAAGTACGAACTGTTCGGCACAGCCGAGGTCAGACCCGCTGAAAACCCCTCGTATTCCACACGCTACGGCGGCCTGCTTGCGTGTTTGTTGACCTGCACTAGCAGAAAAAAACAAACAAAAACATTCATTTGTTTGTCTCCCACCTGCAGGAGGACGTGTGCTTGCAGGGGTACCAGCGTCACGTGTCCTCCTGCTCGGCTCCAGCCCCGCTCACACCGGCCGAGCAGGAGCTCCACAGAATCAAAATCAGCGAGGTGAGAGGCCGCTGGACCCCCCACCAGAGTGTGTGTGTGGGTGTGTGTGCGTGTGCGTGTCATCACCCCACATAGCTCTAGTGTGTGTCCACGCTGACCTCATGTGACAAGCATCTGTTTGTGACAATTAATACACTTGTGGTTGTGGTTTCTTTTCCAGGGAAGGGTTAAACAGGTGAGCGCTCCGCTTTTCATATCTGCGTGCGCAAGTATTTGCATGAAGAATTGGACCCGTGTTCTCGGTACCGGGGGTTATTAATAATTCTGATAACAAGATGGTTGCGGTGATACTCGTCTTTCACGGGTGAGCGTGCGTGCGTACGTGCCTCCCTC
>OMPJ01046112.1:4518-16242 GCA_900312935.1 Carapus acus | reverse complement strand
GCTGCCAACACACTGCGGTCCAGCCGCGGCTCGGCCTGCCAGAGGAGCCGGAGCGGCACCTCGCCGCTCTGGCTCCCGCAGCTCGTCTCGTCTCCGCCCTTCGGCGCTCTTCTTTACGGGCCACCTTAACGGGAGGAGCGTCTTTGAAAGCATCGTCGCACTCGGACAGATTAGTGATTAGTAAACGGCCCTGCTTATCGACCCGCTCAGGGTGTGTGTGTGTGTGTGTGAGTGAGTGAGTGGGTGTCTTTTGTTCACAAGCAGAAACGATCGATGTCTTTATATTTGGCTGTGAAATGATAATTTTTTTCAATCGCAGCTAATCTCTGAATGCTTGATGTTTATCGTGATTAACTGTTTGCGTGGCGGCTTCAGGTGCAAACTAAGGGTGAGGACAAGGGACAAAATTGTGTCCCTTTGTGGACCAATGTGACTTTTTGTTTGTGTTTGATGGCAGTAACTTGAAAACTATCATTTGAAACAAGCTGTGGAGCACGAGTTGGTTTTGGAGGAGGTCTGATGCTTCTTGATTATAATACACTTTATCGCTAATGAAATGAAGTGTTGCGTGTGCCACCCAGAGTAAGTCCCGCCCCTTGCCCAGACAGGACAGCCAATTAAAAGCCCCCAAGTGAGGCGGACAAGACGAGTCGTGGAACAAAGAAAGACAAATGATGAACAATAAAAGCGTTGCAGCCTCCGTCCCCTCCCCCTCCCACAACAAGTCCTCCCATCTGTAACATTGCCGGGGCGCCGGCCAACAGGTACGCTAAAGGTTATCAGGAAAATCGATTTTGAGACTCCTCCATTCTGTGAAGGAGGCGGAAGGAGACTAATGTGTTGTTGCAGGATGGGTGGAGCCTTTGTGGCTGGACACTTACCAGCTGAGAGCAGCTGCAGGCTCCATTGAGCAGGTCCAGCCGCTGTGAGGGGACTGTGGTGGACACGTCCTCAAAATTTATTTGTGCACAAAAGGCCCAAATATTGGACATTTGTTGGTGTTTGCACAGCCTATCTGAATCCCAATCATACAGGGGGCGGAGCTAAAGGTCACTGCCTTTCAAATGTGGCTCCATGGTGCTGGAGTTCATCTTGGGGAGACAGTCTGGTTCTCCGTAAAAAGGCAGCTTTGATGAAAAGTTTGATGAAAAGCGTGTTTGGAAGTGTGCAGCCTCTAATAAAACACACAGCGGGAGGGTGGAGTGGGCGGGTCACTTCAAAACTTGAAGTTCCAAATTGCTTCGAGAATTAACTCATCAAAACATGTCAGACGACTCAGACGTCCAAATTATGCCAGCTCGTCTCCCAGCGCCACGGATGTAATAACTTAAATTAATTACTCGTCCACACACACACACACACAAAAAAAGAAAAAAAGCATAAAATATCCCTCAAATTCTCTGCAGACTAGCGGCTTATTGTGGACGTGTCGTCCTGTGTGATACTTTTCGGTTTAGCGCCACAGGCGTCGGCGGCTGATGAGGGATTCCCGGCGCCGCTGACAGGCGGGATCAGATCAGCGCGGCGCCTGGAAGCTGAAAACGTGCCTCCGCTCAGCCCGACCGCCAAAACCTCTCGTCGGACGCGTTCCTGCCGCGGCCGTGCCTGTGTCGGCCCTGCCAGCTGCTGACGAGATGGATGCCACGTGGTGGCACGAGGCCTGATCGGTGTCAAAGATGCTAATGTAGGTTTTGGCGTCCCTGCTTGTATTTCCTCTGCGTTTGCGCCTACGTTGGGATGAAGCGTGGCTCTCGTCCCCTTTCATGCGGTGTGACGGGGCCGGTCTCGCGCGCCGCCTCCTTCCCGCGCGTTGCTCGGCGTCTTTATTATTTATGGATGCATGCAAAGCTACTTCTGGAGCGGCCACCCTGCATCGCCGCGCCCTGAATTATGCATTTTGCACAAACCTGCAGTCTTTCAAAGATACTGGTGGACGTCAGCTGCTGGAGCTCAGGGTCGTCTTTGATTACCGCCTCGCCTGTTTGTTTGCTTTGTCAGAGGCAGGCAGAGAGTGTGTGTGTGTAGTAGTATTTTAAAGTGCACAACATGACCCGAGGAATCTCTTACCCAGTAAACTGTTAGCAAGGAGTAACACTTAAAATATGGACACAACATGAAGTCAAGTACGAAGTCAAGCTGATAAACAAGTCCACATATTGTTAAAAATGAATGAATCACAACACGTAAAACTCCAGAATATGAATTTACCACCAGAAAAGCCGATAATAAGGCTAGTATTTCATGGCTGAGGCACCGTCCTGTAGAATTTTCGAGGTTCCTAGTTCGCGTCAGTGTCCTTTTGCCCTTGAGCAAGGCACCGAGTTGCTAGTAGCTCCATGGACACCTTATCGATCACAACATGGCACCACAAATAGAACACATGCTGCACAGTTAGAGAAGCTAAATCAAGACTTTGAGGAAATTCCCTTCAAAAAGCACCTCTGAGGTTAAATACACATTATAAATAGTCAAATGAGATGGAGTCGAAAGCACGACTTAATATGTTGGAGGGGGAGAGAGGAGCTCCTGTTTCTTCTTCCAACAGGAGGAGGCAACAGCAGCCACTTTGCTGCGAGCATTTTTTGTTGAAACAGAAACACTAAAACCAAAAACGTCGGTTTGATTCTGCAGCAAAGTGCAGGATCACGCGAGCCTGCGCGTCAGTACTTTGACTCTCGGTAACAAAGTGTTGCGAGGCAGCAGAGGTGCTTCAAAGTGTGTCGGAGGCGCGTTGGAAGTGTTCTTGTGGCCCGATTTTCTCTAACAGGCGATAATTGCAGAGACACGGAATCACAGACAACGGCATGAAAACACTCACACAGTGTGAGAATCTTTGCGATCGCGCCGTCGCAGCTCCGCAAACAGGAAAATTGTCAAAAACCACAGATACAAGCGGTAGGAAGATAACGACACGTCTGCCCCTCTCCCATTGGCAGACAACCCAACCCAGTGTGTGTGTGTTTGACACCGGGGACTTGACCCAGCTGCACCAAAGTGTAAAATCGTTGTACTTAATAGCTACAAAAACAGCGAGCGCAGATGTGCGTCAGCCTCTTTACACGCAAACGTAACTCATTCACCTCCAAATTCCTGTCTGCAGTCGTCACTGCATTTAGAAAAGCACAGAATAAAAAGTCGTCACTTATTGAGCCACAGTTTGTGCGGCACACTTGAAAGAATGTGTGTGTCTGTGTGTGTGGCCTCTCTTGTGTCAACATTGACCTATTAAAACACTGTGTGTGATGTAACTGCTGGTGAGTTCAGTCTGCTGCACAATAAATGAGGGAAACGAGACACAGACACACAAATTGACCAGATTGGGTTCTTGTGATAGTCGCCGATGATGACATGATTTTGTACTGAGCGTTTAATCCTGTTTTAATCCAAATTCAGACCCGTAAAACGAAAACTTCGCTTCTCGCTTATGGAGCCAGAGACATTTTAACTGAGTGAACTCCACCACTTCATAAATTGGTTTACTTGTGGACTTGCTTTTATTTAATCAAACAGTGAACATGCGATGGAAAAATGATACAATTTGCAAAATAAAAACCTTTTTAACAGTTCTTAGAGGAAAAAAATCAAACCAGGGTATAGAGGAAAAAAAAATCCACCATGGGCAAAGTTTAAAGTTGAAAGTTCCACTGGTTTCAGTCACTTCAGTTCCCACCACGCCTGCATGGGGAGGTGGTTGCTGACAACCTGAAAACCTGACCTTTAGCAAAGAAGGTCAGAATGTTCATCACTATGGGTTTATGGAAGGGAAACCATATAAAAGAATGAATGAATAAAACTAAGTTTTATATTCAAATTGAAATTCTCTCATCACTGAAAATAAATTGCTATCTATCCAGTAACATCAGTTATTGTGCAGTAAATCCCATTCACATTTAACAAACCGAGTAGGTGAATCCTTTGAATTAAATTCTCTCCTCATAAATGAGTGGTATTTCTACACCATAATTGAAATATTATCAGCTATATATACCCAACACACACACACACACAGACACACACACATTCACTTACATACTCACTTGAAGCACTTAGTTAGCCGACCCCAATAACAGTTTGAGAAAGCTGGTATCTCACCACGCCAATATTCCTCTTTACAACCAACGTCAGATCGTCAGAATGGCGTCGTGGATTGTCTCGCTTTTGTAACTTTTTGTAACTGAAACCCTGCTTGCAAGCTGTTCTAAGGCCTGTCAGCTCTCTCACCAGTGGCCAAGAAGAAGCAGTTAACGCAACACACCTGTTTAAGCACCAGGAGGTTCTTCCTCTACTCCTCAACAGTAGGGGGCAGTGTAGAGCATGACCCAGTGGAGAAACTTGCCACTACACATTTTAAACTCAAAGGATGGGCCTATATTTCGTAGCCCTAATATTCAGATGGGTTACATGTCCCCACATAAGTGCTAAAATGTCGGCGGGTAGGTTCTTTATCGATCCATTGATCTGGCGATCCATGTAATTAAAGATAAAACAAGCCGGGGAAGTTCTCTGTATGCAAATCAGCATCATGCACCCACGGGGGGAGACATGCTGGAAGTTTGCACAAACTATTCAATAAATGAATAGATATATGTGACTAGATATGTGGTTTAGCACCTCAGACCAGCGGCTGCTCCTCTCACACAGACACACACACTCACACACACACGTGCAGGCCAGTTAAACAGGGCAGCGGGGAGCAAGCGGCGGACTCCGGGTCGTTCTGCGGTGAAAGTCCGTGGGATGTGGAGGAAGTGAGCGAAGGAGGCGAAGAAGGCAAAGAAGGCCGCAGCCCCGCGTAAAACGGCTCCTACTGCACTGATTGCAGCGAGCTAATGGGTGCCAGCGACACACACACACACACACAAGCACACACAGGGGCCGTTGGTGGGCTGGTTTAGTGCCACCATCAGTCATTTTCCTCAGGCGTCGTTCTCCACATCGTTCTTATCTGCTCAGTCGGTCGTTGGAGCTTAATTGTTGGCGTCGTGGCAGGCGAGCGAGTGAGCGAGCGTACGGGCGAGCGAGCGAGGGAGGGAGCGAGCGCTGTTTATTCTGCGCTGACTTATATTGCTTTAAAGCAGCAGCATAATTTTCTGCCTCAGTAAACACATTGTTGGATGAAATGTGGAAATAAAGCTTGAAGATCCACTTAGCATTACTTTGATCTTATTACAGCGCGCGCCCGGCTCACGCGTGTATATATCAAAATTCTCTTCATGGCTCTGAATATGCATTTAAATTCATGAACACATTACAGCACTGAGCAAAGAAAAAAAGAAGAGGTGATGTTTCAAATGCAAATCATTAAGAATCCACAGACCATAAATCTGTATGAAATGTTGATGCATCCAAAACAGCGTTTATTCCCATATTTTCCTGACTATTGAATAATTCTTGGTTTTATAAACACAATGGTTTTAGGCACTAGCGGCTCAGAGAATATTTGCAAATAAATGCTCAGAGCCACAAATGAGAAATGATTCAGTTTTTTGTGATACCTTGTGATGGCGTTTGGGGATGATGTTGCGTTTTAATCTGACTTGTTTGAGATCAGAGTGTGTGTGATGAGCTGCAACTGTCCGGCAGCTGTTCAGGTGGAAGTTGTGTGGAGATTTTGCCGTCTGTTGCGTCTGCAGTGATGAAGTCAGCAAAAAGATCCACAGAAACTCCGTGCATGCTGCTGCACAAAGAAACAAAAGTTCAAATCGGGCTGGCAAGTCTGCTCCAGGTTTGTGAGGTTAGAATTAAGTTGAAATCCAGTGCAGACGAGGTATTTTTCCGTTTAGGAGGGAAAGCAGCGGTACTGCTTCACCATTTGTAGTTCCACAACAATGCTTTCCTCATTTCTAGTAATGCTGAAGTGTGCTTGAGCAAGGCACGGTCACCTGAGCTGCCCCTCTGCCCCCAACCGCTCCACCGAGCAGCCGCACTGCGGGTCAGCAGCATAGAAACAGGCAATAACTCCCTCCGGCGTCGCCAAAGCGAATCAAAATAAAAGAATAAGAATCAAACTCAGTGGTGCAAACGCTTTATTTATGAGTTTGTCTGACTCCATTCTTTTCTGGATGCATCAGCCGAGTGTGTGCACACGCCCCGACGCACACGCCGGCTTCCTCGTATTAGCATGCAGAGACGAGGGGACGGAGCAGAGGTGTAATACGTCCTCTTTAAGGACGAGCGGGGACGCGTTAGCGTGATCCGCTCCGACTAGCCGCAGCGCCCGTCGCCGCTTCCCTTTTATCTCCCGCTCCGCCTTCCCACTCTTCACCTCATTATCATGATGGATGCAAATTTACAGTCCGCCCAATACGCCACGGCGCTCATTTGCATTAAATTTGGTTCAGCTGCGACAAAATAAAAGGAATTACGGGCGATGTTATGCCCCGCGGCTTCACTCCGCGCGGCGCGGTGATGCAACAGGACGGCCATCTGATCCCGGCGGTTGTTGGAGGCACAGAAAACGCCACGAAGGACGTGGAGGGTGGGGTGGACGGGGACGGGGACGGACCTCGCTGACCTGCAGAGATGCGGTGATAGAGAGGAGCCGAGTGACGAGCAGGGACTCGGCTGAGTGTGGCAGAGATCTTCCAATTCCACTCTGATGACCCTGGATCACAGCCCCCGAGGGGGTTGGAGATTCGGGGCAGAGTGGCGCCGCGTGTTGGGGACCGCCGCCTCCAAAATAACACCAGCGGGGGGGAAATGCTTCACCAAGGCCTCCCTCCATACATACTCCCTCTGCTACTCAGGAAATCAGCCGCTGATTCTCTGGAGACACGCGCGTCAAGTGTGACTGACAGGTGGAAAATATGAAAATCAGTTATTTACACATTCTGCTGACTTTTTGTCGATTTCCGCCGCCGAGCCCGGCAACGCCGTGCGGAAAACAATCAGTGGTAATTCATTCATTTGTAGTCAGAATTTGAGGTTGTGCGTTGAATATTTTGAGCCAAGAAAGTTTCTCTGCCGTCCAGACGCGTTTAATTGACGGCGGCGGGCGGTTTGTGCAAATGTATTTAACCCCGTGCAGATGCTCGGCGTGCATCGGCTCTAAATTCCTGGAAAGTGGAGTAAACAAGAGGCTGGTGAGGAAAAGTCAAATGCCTCCAAAGCCACAGAGACGTTTAGGGAAGATAAACCGTCAAATATGGCTCCTCTCACAGCAAAGTACAGCTGAATTAAGCGCTCCTGCCGTTTTCTGCAGCTGTTTGAGTTGAAACAGTTGTTGCAAGTGGCCTGGGTGATGAGTTTGATGAAGCTCTGACGTTTTGAAGTCCAGTGAGCTCCAGGTGCTGGAATGTGTCTGATCAGTGTGTCTAGTGTTGGGAAAGCAGAAAAAAACAAAGATATAATAGGGATGTTGCAAAGAAAGTGGCTCTAAAAACGGTGTAAAGATAATAATGAGCAGATGGAAATGAGGCTGGCGCTGTGTTCTGCGTTGTGATTGGTGCTTTCCAGCTTTCCGCCGCATCCCGCGTGTCGTTGCCAGCGCAGCCATATGCTGCCGTGTTAATTTAGCATCTGATTGCTCGCCGCGCTAGCGTCCCAAAGACGCTTCTAATTTTGTCCGATAATCAGTCAGTCTGCTGACTGGCTGTCTGAGGCTCGTCTGTCACCTGTTGCTCGCCTCCGGATTCTGTGATTTCGCCGGCTGTGTAACACGCAGAGTCGTATCTGCCGGATTGTGCGGGATTTGCGCCGCGGGAGCACGTTCCATCACTTTATGGAAATGGCTGCTCCCCGGATCCATTCATCTGGGGACTTAAGTGCGGCTCTCTCCCGTCCTGTCACTGCAATCCTTTGGCATAACAGTCGGCGCTGCCATGTTTGGATTTGCCGCGTCTCCTGCTCCCAGACGTTCTTTCTCTCTGTCTTTCTTTCCATTTTCACGTTATTAGCTAGAGATGTGTTTCACCACAAGGAGCAGAGGCGTGTGCGAGATCGAACCTTGAGCGTTCAATCCATGAAAGGAGGCCAAGAAAAGCTGATGTCGTGTCACGCCGATGATGACACTTTTCTTATCTTCTCACGCCGCCTCTGATGTGGGGCTGCATCGAGGAGATACTTGGTTATCAGAGATCAGCACCAGGCTGCGTCGGTGTTTCCCCCTGTCAGTCATGACACATGGTAATTTTTGGCAGGCTCCGCCTCCAAGAAGTCCCCTGCTGGTTGCAGGAGGAATGGCAGACAGGTGTGGAGAACTGATCAAGGTGGGATGAGACATCAAGAGTCTTCCGAGTGCTGCGGCTTCGTGCTGTCAGAGCCGAAGACGCCCGCTGGAGGAGCAGCAAAACATCCTCCAGAAGCGACCCGGCTCAGTGGGTACGAGTACACGTCTTGAAGTACCAGCTGATCCCTATCGGTCCGCATCCCGTGTGGATTCTGTGATGACCGGCGCACACACACGCCGAGGTTGTCGTCCTTCATAAAGCTCCGCTCTGTGCCTCGATGCTGGACGTAGCTGTGGCTGGCTAACGGGGCCCAGCTGCCTTCTGGAGGCCTCATTCGACACCGACGTCTCTGAATCCACAGAAAATCAAGACGCACACACGCTTATTCAGAGGTCGTGTTACCCGGCAGACCCGTGTTGGCTCAACTCGACCTCGTAAGACTCTTTAATCACGGCCGGGTTGAATCATCAGACCCGACGTTTGCACATCATCTCTGCTAATCTTCTGGTGCTTTTGCCGGGACTGCAGCTTCGATTCGCATTTGACGAAACACTAACAGAGTGAGCGGAGCAGAAACGGGCATGAACTCCCTTTGACTGATCAGATTCCTCTTAGATTCTCCTCCCTTCTAATGAGCACGTCTTTCAATTTAATCTTTAATCTCATTGTCCCATGGCGGCACGATGTTTCTCCACTTAACAACGAGACGACTCGGCCCGCGGCGTCACTGCTGGTACACAATCAGCCGCGTGACACGTGGAGATAAGTCATAAATAAAAATGCTCTACATAAACAACTGTATTGTTTTGTTTTGCCCTCCAACCACAGCGGCCGGCTTGACCCGCTCCGCTCTGCTGTAAACACACTTCACGTCTTATTGGTGGCGTTGACTCACTGCAGCTATAAGTCAGCAGATGCTTAAGGGAAGGTGAATTAGAAGAGCTTGCATGTGTGTGTGCGTGCGTGCGTGTGTGTGTGAGCTTGCATGTGTGTGTTGAGGGGGGTTAGGCTGTGTGTGGGGTGTATTTTCCATCATGCTTGCACTTGTGTCTATTAGCTGTAATAAGAACAGGGCGGACTCCTCAGGAGATGCAGGTCAGATGCTCCTCTTCATCCAAACTCAGAGCTCAGATGAAGCTTGAGGAGGCCACGCCGCCTCTCCCGCCCCAACGTGAAGAGCTGCTTCGTCAGCTTAGGGATCAGGGCGTTGCTGCGAACCGACTCCAAATGCAGAGAGATGATTTTCACTTTTTACCCGCCGTGTTTTGACACGCAGGCTCGATGTGGGATCTTTGGGCGCCCGCGTGAATCCATCCCGGCGTGGGATTAATTCATTTAGCAAAAACAGCAATCCGTGCAAAACATGGCGGACGAGCCGGCTCTCTGTCAGCGGACGCGATGCATCATTAATGGAATCGATGTGTGGCAGAGAGCCCAGCGCGGCCGTATACACACACACACACACACACACACACCCACAAATACACACACATGCTGCAAAGTTCATCGAAAATGTGTGTACTGAAAATAATCTGATCCGGCCCCAAACACACGCGTCCGGATGTCTTCCTCGGATAAAAATGGCCAAACACAAATGAGTTTTCCCTCCTCAGACGTCGGCGTGATGAGCCACCTGGTCTCTGCGTCGTATCCATCAGGTGGAGTGATTTTCCCGTTAACTCTCCTCGTTAAGCCACCTGCATACTTTGAGAGGGATGATGGAATTATTAATAACAAGCAAAAGTTGAAAATCCTTCTCGAGGCTAAACTTGGAAAGAGCTGAAGATGGTGGCATCGCTTCTGGCGTCTTTCTGTCCTTGCCTGTTTTTTCAGACGGTGCTTTAAAAGTTTTAAATGCACCAGATGCTAAATTTGACATCATGTGTTATTTCTCTCATGTTGGTGTGCTGGTGTCAAAGTCAGATCATCGCTTGGTACAAGACATTTCATTTCAATATCCAGACTTCCACCCCTGGCAGAGTCGAACTGGAAGCGTCTCAATGTCAAACTAAAAGATGTAAAAATAACCGGCTGAGTTTGGCGAGCTCTGCATGTTGCATCATAATGCGGCTCTGTTTATACCCAAATTCCCCAGACTATCACAGATGAGCTTTAAAACTCTCTATTCCTGGTTTTGGAATGTCCAACGTGTACTAAAGGCAGCCATGGGGCGTCCATTTTTATTAGCTGTAAAAGTCAGCGCTGGGTTTGCCTGTATTTTCCCAAACAGGAGCCTCAGGGCGGAGCCGAGAATCCGCCGGCTTACTGTACGATGACACGACTTTACCCCGCCTGGCGCCCGTTTCATATCCAGCCGCGCTCCAGCTGCCGCCTGCTTGTCCTACATCAACCGCAGCCGCTTCTAAAGCTGAACTCTTCCTCTCCGACAAGGCGGTGACAATCAGACGCGCTCAGATGATGCCGTCTCCCCTCCCGTTTCCGTGCCTCCGACGCCCGTTCGCGTGCTCCGCCGGCTGCCTCCGACGCCGCGCGGCACAGAATTTCAGCCGCCTGTGAAGACCTGGGCCGACTCCAGGCTGTCAGTACAAAGGCAAACACTGCAAAACAGCCCCCCCTCGCCCCACCAACACACTCTGCCCGGCCCCTGCCAGATAAGCAGGAGCTGTTCTCTTTTCGTGAAACCAAGCGTTTCACTAATTTGAGGAGCTGCACTGGAACAGAGTTCAAAGGAGAGCTGTGATTTGCGACTGCTTCCCTCGCGAGAGCGGCCGAGTTCTGCTGGCAACGAAATGAGCCACTGATTGCATTGTTTGTTCAGCTCTCGCCGGGCTGCTCAGATGGAGATGGAGAGCGCTACTGGACACCCGCCCGCCCAAAGTACACGAAGATTACTGAGCCTTGCACGGCCCAGACACTACACACAAACAGCATTACTTACCCCCCAGGTAGGGGCAGCAAAGCGCCCTCACCTGCCCTCGCCGGTCGCGTCCGCGCTCTCCGAAACTCCACAAGATGCATTTTTCATATGCAGAAATAACAGAGTAAACATGCCGAGGCACTCGTGCGGAGCACAATTAGGTTCAAGTACAGGAGGCGGATTTATTATTTATTCAGGCAGCAGCGCAGCTCAGGGAGCGAAGCGGGAGAAGGACGGCGGTGGGAATCCAGGCCTCGGCCAAGTACACAAGAAGCGGAGGAGGTGACTCGGTGTCGCCGCGTCCTTGAGGAAGACGCCGAGGAGCCTCACCGAGCAGTCGCTCAAATTATGAAGAGGCAGAGTCCCTTTGGGGTCAGGGAAGTGCGTCCAGATGGGAAAAAGAAGGGATGAGCGGTTGGTCTTCCAGATCAAAAAGCTCACAGATCCCAGAGCATGAATTCACATTCGGAGCGAGCGAGGGTGTAATAAGGCTTTTGCTCGTATTTGCAGTAATGGCGCCTGGTATTTAAATGATCTGGCAGCAGGTAAACACAGGGAATCGCGCCCCGCGCGGCCCACAGCGCCGCTAATCCGTAACACAGCAAAGGCGGCTGGTTAAAGCCGGCGGATCCGTGCTTTGTGATTTCAGGAGATGCTCTAATTGACCACGTCTGGCTG
>OMPJ01046111.1:15508-53145 GCA_900312935.1 Carapus acus | reverse complement strand
ATACCATATGCTTTCAGGATCTTCGCCATCATGCTACGGTGGATCGAGTCAAATGCCTTTTTGAAATCAATAAAGCACAGGACTGCAGTCAGGTTGTCCTTCCTCACCTCCTCAATTATTCGCCTGAGTGCCAAGATCTGGGATGTTATAGTTCTCCCTTCCCGGAAGCCACTCTGGTTCTCTCTCAGTTGAGGGTCGATGGCAGGTCTTATCCTATTCAGTATCATGCGGTTGTAGACCTTTGCAGGGATACATGTCAGGCTA
This sequence comes from Carapus acus, assembly GCA_900312935.1. Taxonomy (NCBI): domain Eukaryota; kingdom Metazoa; phylum Chordata; class Actinopteri; order Ophidiiformes; family Carapidae; genus Carapus; species Carapus acus. The sequence goes on along the minus strand of OMPJ01046111.1, from coordinate 52,881 downwards.
ATGCCACGGTAGTTGTCTGGTTTAGAGAGATCTCCACCTTTGGGCACTGGGATGATATTTGATAGGGACCACCGATCAGGCTGCTAATTGTGCAGCAGAGCTTGGTTGCAGAAGTCGAGGATGATGTCATCGAGATCACAGTTCTTTAGGACCTCAGGGGGTATGCCATCTGGACCAGCACTTTTTCCCACTTTCACTGTGGCTTTTGCCTTGGCGAGTTCCCCAGCCGTGAAGAGACCATCATCAATTCCCAGGTCCTTGAGGACTGGTAACACATCCTCCTCAGCTGCTTCTGCCATCTCTCCCAGCAGCCCTTGGAAGTGGCTGTACCAGGTCAACACCCTCTCCTCAGGGCTGCGTCCCTCGACCTGTCCCTCCTTGGTCCTCTTCCTCCCAGTCATTTCGTTGATGACCCTCCAGGCCTCCCCGTACTTCTGGTCACCTTGCGCCACTTTCACTCTCTGCACCTTCTCCATCAGCTCCTCCCCCTTGATGGTGTCATAGGTGCTGAAGAGACACTGCTTGGCCTCGTTCAGCTCCCTACGCCTCTCCACGGTTGGCTCCTGCTCATCGTTGAGGCGGGCTTCCTCCACCTTCCCCCGTGCCACTTCCACATCAGGGTGTTTCGATCGCATGGAGTTTCCAACTCTGTCCATCATGGGCACACACAGTTTGGTCGCCTCCTCATTCGCAGCAGTGAAACGCTTGTACTCATTGCTGGGCTCCGCTCCCTTGTCCAGCTGCTGGAAACGCCTCCTCACCTCCTCCGTATACCTGGTTTGAAGGCCAGGGTCATTAGAGAATGCTTTCCAGTCCCATCGGACCTTGGGGCTTGGTTTAGGAACCCTGAGGCTCAGTCTCACTCGCATGGAGACCACTCGGTGGTCTGAGCCCACAGAACTGAATGTGGAGTATGGTTCCGCATTCATGATGGAGTTCCTCCACTTCCTCCTCACTAGGATGTAGTCCAACTGTCGAAGCGCTCCCGTGGCTCGATTGCGGAAGGTCCACCTTTTGCCTGGTCTCTTCCTGAAGATGGTGTTTGCAGCCAGTAGCTCATGTTCTGTGTGGAAGGCAGTGAGGTAGGCGCCATTACAGTTGGTAGAGTCATGGTAAGGGAAAGGCACGTCCTCTGGTCCTAGCCTTGCGTTGAAGTCCCCTAGGATTGCCAGGAAGTTGTGTGCTGGGACATCTCGGACCTCTGCTACTAGGTCCTCAAAGAACACCTCCTCGTCAGATGATGCCACATGGTGGGTGAGTACATGACTATGACTGTTTTTACTGAGTTTCCCGAAAACTCGGCGATCAGGATCTTCTCTTGCTGTGCATGCGTTGAAGGTTCCCATCACAAATGGTTTCCGACAGCGCACGAGTGAATTGGACGGGGTGCTGTGATCGGACAGGACCCTCCCTGGTTCAATCCCAGGGTTTGAGGTCCTGTCATCATAGTGCCCTCCCGAGGGAGGACCAGCACCGCCGTCCGCTGCGATGCTCCTGTGGACTCCCACCGCTGGAAGTATAGGGTTTGTTATGACTGTACACTCCATGGTTGGCTTTACTATGCTGATAGCGGTCTGTAGGGCGCAACTCCTTGCAGACCCGGTCTTAGTTCAGAGTGTCCTTCTCCTAATGGGTCGCCATCCAAGGCTATGAGCCCCATCTACCCATGCTATTTACCCATAACTGGGACAGGGGTTGACAGGCGCCAGGGCGTGTCCACCCGCCAGCGGGCCTGCGCACCGTGTCTGTGGGGCCCACTGCTGCTCCCCGATCCCCTACAGTTTAGCCTTAGACTGCAAAGTCCCAGTTACCATGCGTGGCCGCTGGGAGGCACTGCGTGGGTCTTGGTGGTGGAGAGACTGTGTACCGACAGGAGGAGGCTTACGCACTCGGCTCCTCTTTTCACCCCCCGAGGAGAAGCGAGGAAGAGGGCCGTCTTAAATGTGGGCACCTGGTCACGGATAGGTTAACCGGCTATCAGGGTGCGTTCAAGGAACCTTGGGGCAATACATACACCATGCTGCCACATTAAACAAGCTCTACTGTGGCATGGCGCCAGGGGTGGATGAGATCCACCCTGAGAGCCTCAAGTCTCTGGATGGTGCAGGGCTGGCATGGCTTACAGGCCTCTGCATCATTGCATGGCAGTCGGGCACAGTGCCCCTGGACTGGCAGTCCCTCTATTTAAGAAGGGGGACCGCAGGGGAGGGTGTGTTGCGAAGGGATCCTACTCCTCAGCCTCCTCGAGAAGGTCTATTCCAGTGTACTGGAGAGGAGGATCCGGCCGATAGTGGAACCTTGGATCCAAGAGGAACAATGCGGGTCCCGTCCTGCCCGTGGAACACTGGGCCAGCTCTACACTCTCCGGAGGGTGCTTAAGGGATCATGAGGGATCACGGATCGGTGCAGGGGCGGCAGTGATGCAGTCGATGTACCGGTCTGTCGTGGTGAAGAAGGAGCTGAGACGGAAGGCAAAGCTCTCTATTTATTGGCCGATCTACAATCCTACCCTCACTTATGGTCATGAACTTTGGGTCATGACCGAAAGGACAGGATCTCAGATACAAGTGGCCAAAATTAGTTTTCTCCACAGGGTGGCAGGACGCACCCTACGAGATTGAGTGAGTAGTACTGTCACCCAGGAGGAGCTCAAAGTGGAGCCACTGCTCCTCCGCATAGAGAGGAGCCAGTTGAGGTGGCTCAGCCATTTCTTCTGGATGCTGGATGCCTTCCCAGGGAGGTGTTCCAGTCACGTCCCACAAGGAGGAGGCCCCAAGGAAGACCCAGGACACGCGGGAGAGACTTTGTCTCCCGGCTGGCCTGGGAGCGCCTCGAGATGCTTCCATAGGAGCTAGAGGAGGTGTCAGTGGAGAGGGAAGTCTGGGCTTCCCTTCTGAGACTGCTGACCCGCAACCCGGCCTCAGATATTAGAACATTGTGTGGAGGCGGAGGGGAGGACATACACAGCCTTTTTTATTGCTGTTATTGTTTTTTCAACCTTAATGGTACCACTCATTTGAACAGGGATTGGCTGCTGACATGAGCATTGTTAGGTTGCCAATAGTCTCAGATGCACTTGAAGACTCGCTTTTTTGATAAGTTTCTTTGGTAGGGCAGTGTAACTGGCGTAATCAAGATTTCATAACTAAATAGGATGTTGAGTTTTGAAATAAATAATGAATGGCTAGGCATAAAATCACATTCCATTCATAAATATGTTAGGATATGTACATATTCATGTACAAATCAGAGATAGTTTCAATTCACTGAGTGTTCATTATTTCATAACAGATTAATTAATTAATGGTTCTGTGTCAGGCCATTAAAATCAAAACATTATTCCAACTTAACTAAAAAAACACGGAAAGAGAGCAGCAAGAACAACACTGCCAAGCACCCAAAATGTTGTCTAAATTTTTACACATTTAATTCAGTGATGAAAGACCAAACAGTGAATTGAGATCTACTGTATATTCAAATTAGGCAATCACAGCTATTTTACAACAGTCAGAAGAAAATGAGGAAATTATAGTCTGCATTTTTAGAGTTGTTGGATCGCTAGAGCACCAAAAGCAAAACCCACCACGATAGGCGGGTCCATTTTATATCCATCATTTCAATAGCTATTGTCACAGTGCAGCTTTGAGAGGATTATATTGTCCCCCATTGCCATCGGCTGTGCTCTGAGACCAGTCCTGTACATAATCAGTTAGGGTCATTTAGCAGCAGACCTCCCAAAACACCTGACCTGCTACTTTTCCTTTGTGCAGACCTGTGTCAGTGATGAACAAATACTCTTGTCTGATTTATAGGCCCACTGCCACCCTCTTTCTGTGGACTGTAGTTTCCTCTCCTTTTTGGGAATTTGTGAAACAGTAGAAAAATTAGGAGTGCGTGTTGAACCGCCACACTGGCTAAATTTGAAAAGACTGCAAATCGCAGGTTTTCATATTGTGACACAGGATTTTTACAAGGAAAAACGGTACACAGAAGATTTTGTCAAATTAAATTTTTTGAGGACCTGCTGGTTAGAAAATCTGCTCTTATGCCCTCTGAAAGCCTTTTTACATTGACTTAAATCATCCCGCTACTGCCTCCAATGTCTCACCAATTATTCATTGATGCCAAGTTTACACGCAGTCACTTTGTTTCCCTCTTTGATGGCAAGATCGATTGCCTTTACCTTGAAGGCTGCATTCTATGCATTCTATGCTTTGTTTGCCATGAACAGGGTGTGTGCAGGATTGGCAAAAATAACACAAAATCCAAATCTTAAGTACTATAATGTCTTCTTAGACTTCTAAAACATGTCTGACTCCTGCGCTTCCAGCAAGACCGCCCCCCTGTGGCCATCGGCCGATGAAAATCTATAAATACGCCGCACCAGTGTAAACACTGCAGGGTTCACAGCATGAGTGAGAGGTTGCGGCTTATAGTCCGAACTTTACAGTTAATAATATCTCACGGGGATGCAAAGTTGCAATACCTTTCAGAAGAAATCAAGCAGCACAGAAACACTGGAAGAGTGATCAGACGTAGCAGAGGTAACAAAGCATCACTGAATACTAAGGGCACAAAAGAGACACTTACAGTATAACTCAAAGGCTCGAGATCAGGTAATGACCTGCGGGTGGTTGGATTCACAGACTTTCACACTGGTGCTGTTGAATTTAGACCAGATATCGATCACTCAGATGAACCAAGATTATCTGTTCCTTGTCCTCACACATACAGTAGCTTGGATCTGGCAAGGAAACTAAAAGTGTGTAAGATTTTTGTAACATTCCTGTGATTCTGGGCTAGACAAATAGAGTTTACTAATTGATCAGCATGTGCATCTCCAATGTTCTATACATGTGTTTCTAATTTACTACTCTGTAAGCAGTGTTAGCTTGTCCTAGATATGTAGATTAATAAAGTACCTACCTACCTACTTAAATGGATTTCATTTTCTGTTTTATCGTCATCTACTGTAAATGTCAGTGTGTCCTTTTACTGTGTGGATTTTTTCCTAACATTTGTGGTCTCCTGGTCAAAACTTGCCCTAGTCAGATCCCATAGTATCTGACCAGGAAAGCTGCAGATCCAATTGAGTCAATTTGGTGATGTCTGCTGGTGTCAACCTTCCGTCGCCAATGTCAACATGGATAACTGCATTAACTCATTTTTGACTGAGGACAATTGCCACCAGTCGTCTTTGCCTGGACAATTTTAATTAATTGTAATTGTTGCTCTCCACGTTAATGCAGAACAGGCAGATAAATCTAATGTTCTGCTAATTGTGGCACTTTTGTTAACATAAAATGCAACTGCATTGCTGCCATCCACCCTTAACTGTAACTGCATGAACAAAAGGAGAGGGGTCTTCTCCAATAATTCAAGCACAAAGGGAAACTGCTCTGCTATGTTGTGTGCATAAAGTGAGTACACTTAGCTCTGAGTGCATTGAAGGAAATTACCACAACAGTCAAGGGCTACAAGTGCATGGCATGACCCGAAAATTCTTAACTGATGCAGGATATGAAATATCATTCAGATCACAAAGTAAAGCTAAATGGAGTGGATTGGCTGTTCCAGTGTCCCTCTGGGCTCAATTTGTGTTCATCAGATGAAAAGTGGAAAACAGTCTCTTAAAAGTTACACTGCAGCTATTGAAATCAGTGACTATGGGTGATTTTGACGTGATGTGACTTTGATGTGAACTGAATGTCATCAACGGCCCCAGTGGCTGTAAGGGCCCTCAGGCCAAGAGGAAATAGGGTCACTTCTGTGCTTCAATCTTCAATCTTAGTCTGTAATTAATGATCTACGAGTATGAAGATGTGTGAAGATAAACTCACTTTTGTATGAAGTGCAAAAACATATTTAAGTTTGTTTTTGCAGGAGAGTCTCATGTTGTGGAAATGGAGGCTGCCAATTGTGTTGCTGGGCATATTGCATTGTGTCTATGTAAATTTGTAACCTATGTTGTCACTACAGTTTTGTGACGATCAGAGCGCTCACGTGCCCCAGTAAACGACGACGCAGGCCGCATTTGGCCCGCAGGCCGCGAGTTTGAGACCCCTGCTCTAGATGCTCTCTTGTACATCTTCATTTCACTGTCAAGTCTTTTTGCCTTCTTTCTATCTGTTCACAAGAAACACCACAAACCATTCTGCCGGTTTCCCCTCTCTAGCACATGTACTTCACTATGTAATGAAAAAAGATATTCGAAGATATTGAAATGGAATCTTTGATTCATTACACTCTATGATGTTGTTGTAGTGTTTCCTTTATTTTTGTGGGTAATGTGTCTGGTTACTGGAAGAGTGTAGATCGTAAATCTATCCACAGGAGATAAAGTGCAACTTCCCTCCTCACTGTGTACCCCCCATGCTATCACTTATTTGCCCCCACACTCCCAGCTCCTTGGGCAAATGGGGCAACCTTTGCCACAACAAATGACAACATGGGACCCTTTGCGCTCACAGATGCGCCTACACAACAATCCCGACTTGGAACTTCATCTTCCACCTTACTGCCATGTCTTCTTAGGTATTACACTCATTGCCTGAAGCTTGTCTCACATGTCTTTACCATTCTGTCTAATTGTTTGCCCCCTTTTTTGTGCAACAATCGCCGCAAACAATTGAGAAAATACATTAATTTTAAGACTGAGCACACTCAATTATAAAGGGGAACATGTGTTACAGAAAATGTGGACCACATCAGTGGACAGTGACATGAAGCCAGCCTCTCAGCTGCAGCTCATGTGTGCAACAGGAGGTGCACAGATAAGAGGTTCATCAAGCGTCAGTCGCTTACGGATGCCAGTCTGGCCAGGTGCTCACCAATGCTCAGCTGGAATCAGAGATATTTTCAGCACTGTAGTTTACCTTATCTGGGGTATGAGATGTCGAGAGCACAAGGAATATTTTACTCAAAAGTGAGATTTCAAAGCTGAAGCGGGTTGATTGAAAATGGTAGTGGAAACAGAACATATCATGTTTGACCTTTGACAAATACAAGCTCTGAATAACAGAATTGTATGATGCATTTAGATTCAGAAGGCGAAGAAAGACGGTGGCACTTTAATTAGTTTTTCTGGGCCTTAATGATTAAGGTGTGACAACACCTTAAAACGGATGGTGCCACTCTCCTGGGGGACCACATGTGTGGAAATACAGTAAATATTTCAAATGACAGTATTGGGTGTGTTTTATATGGCATGACATACTGTATGTAATTTGTATGTTTCACAAGAATACATTTTAAATAGCAGTTCCTTTTTTGATGAAACTGCAACAAATGTACCAATAAATGGAGCAATTGTACCAAATGCTTAATGGAGCTGTTGAATGTGATCAATTCCCATAAATGCTATTCTATCTGTTTCCCGTTAGTTTGCCTAACCACAGAATGATGCTGTAGAATGACGCAAAGAAGAAGAATCATTGAATTGTCACATCTGTCAACATAACAAATGCATTTTCGTAGATGTTACAGTGTGGTGGCAAAAAAACAAGCTTAGTTTATTCCAGTCTATTTCCAACCTTTTTTCAGCCGCGGCACATTTTGACATTGTAAAGCATTCCACAGCACACTCAGTGAGTTGTCGACAGGAGGGGCGGGTGCGCGCAACATATTTTCGCTCAGATGTGTGTTGTCGACGGGATGGGGGTGGGGGTGCACGATACTTCTTATTCTGCGGCACACCTGATGACCGTGTGCTGCGGCACAGTGGTTAGGAAACACTGGTCTTTTCTAACAATTCTATCTTTACATGGTACCAAGTGTTGCAATTTCTTTGAGTTTGCCTTTGCAAACTACCTTTGGAGCACATGGTTTGTTTGAAGTTTGAGCCAATCGTAGTGACTTGGGAAAGGATGAGCAGTGTCATGTTAAATATGTTGTGTGACTGTGGTGTGCCTAAATATTTTCTGGAGGTCATGTGATATTGCAACGCTTTCCTTTTGGACTTTGCAACATCCTAGCTGATGTTTTTTGTCTGAGTGCCCCAGAATCTAACAGGCAACAGAACATAAAAAAGGCCATGGTGTGTGTGAGACAAGGCAGAGCTCAGAGATCTTCCGAATCTTTTGCATTGACTTTTACATATTGTTTTTCAAATTTGTGAGAAATACCACAGTACTCAAAATGTGACGCTGGTAGTCTCTCTTGTCTTTTCATGTGAACGAAAGTCTCACAGACCATACAATCTGAGACTGCATTGCTAGGCAACAAGTTTCTGCACATAGATGAGATGGGAGGAGGGAGGAGTTTTGTGTTTGCTGTCAGAGATCTGCTGCTGCTTGTGGGTGTGCAGTCTATCAAAAAAGAGAACAGATATCACAGAGAGTAACAGTTTACTCAAATATGAAATTTTTGTATTAAATCCCACTGTTATGTTATTATGAAAGCCCTTCCGACTGGTAGCATTAAATGCCACTCCAGTTTAGAATGTCACAATCAGACAGCAAGGGCTACTTTGGATTTTCACGCTGTGAATATGCTTGGTATTGTACATGTGGAGCATAAGGTCCCAGGAGAATGGAAATGATGAGGAAATCATTTACCATGATCAGAATTCACAAGATCCTATTAGACAACCAGATAGGGCGCAGGGACCCACATTGTGGATTCATCCCTTTCTCTCTTGTTGTGGCTCATGTCACTGCAGATGCTGCATGTCTCATTTGTAATTCTGCATCTCAACACCGACGGAAACCTTGTTTTATGATTTGCATAAGGCAAAGAGGGACGCAACAACAGCATGCTCAAGTATTCCATTTAAAAATTAATGCGTGTTGACAGAAATACATTGCAATACAAACAGAATCACGTTAAAGTCCCTCCTCGTGATATGCCTTCTTTAATTACCTATTTGATTTCAGATGCTGTCAACTCATAGTTTAACAACAGGGAGGCACAGGGGTCTTCCTCCATTTGTGAGAGGAGGAAGATCCACATTTAAAGATTACATCCTGTACAGAAGATGCAACCTAAATGAAGTAAAACATTGTGAGGTGTTGCCGGGGGAGAATGTAGGAGGTCAGCATCAAATGATGGTGTTTATGGCAATCACAGTAGCTTAAAAGATAGAGCAAGTGAAGGCAGGATGGTGGACATTGAGGGAGGAGGGGCTTAGGAAGGAGCTGGGACCAGTTCTGGGAATCATGAAGACTTTCCAGGTGGCTGAGAAAGGACAGCTAAGGTGGTGAGGGATTTCAACTGGAAAGTGTGTTTCCTGGTGTTTCCTCTGGCTATAGGAACGAAGATGATGATACTTGGTGGTTCAATTAAGAAACACAGGAGAGAGTCCTGGGGGAAAAGATGGAGAAGAAAAAGTGGGATGGACACGCAGATGAGGACTTGAGTGCTATGAAGCTTGTTGCATGGCAAAGAGAGCACTTGCAAAGGCAGAAATGTGCTTGTTAGTGGACAGAGTACACTAATGAATGAGAGGAGGAGTTAATGAATGAGAACATTTTGAGGGAGAAGCAGACAGTAGGGGAACTGTGGGGAAGCAGGAAATGCAGGCAATTAGTAAAAAGGAATTTGGAAAGCTACAATTTCTGGTTGAGGGGGCTTAGTTTGGGTCAGTGTCCAGCTCCTTCATGTTGATGGTGTTATGGCAGAGATGGTTAAATTCACACCTCTTGACATAGTCACTCAAAACAGTACAACCCAACTCACTCCCATCCACCACATGGCAGTGTCGTCCGAGAACTTCTGGAGTTAACATCTGGCTCTGTTGCATTAAAATCTGAAGTGCACAGAATGAAGTGGAAGCAGGCCAGAGTAGTCCTCTAGAGGCCCCATTCCACAGACTACTACCTCAGACACATAGTCCAGAACTGTCAAGCACTGAGCTCTGTTCGTGACGTAGTTGGTGGTCTAGGCAGCTAGTGTATCGACAGCACCGGAGAGGTCAAACAGCATGACTCTCATCATAGAGCTCTCACTGCTCTCCAGGTGAGGAAGAGTGCGGCGCAGGAGGAGGATGACTTCATCACTTCATAACACCACTTTGATATGCAATGCCTGGTATGCAAAATTGCAAGACTGGGCCCAGATCCACTCTCGCAAGGGGCCATAGATAATTTAATGCTACCTCCCCCCAACGTCTTCATCAGGACAAGGAAGGCCACGGGTTTGATTTTGTTTCAGCAACCACACAGGTGGCCATCGACTTAAATGAACTTTCTCCAGTAATATTGATTTAGAATTATAATTTTGATTTATATTGCACCTTTCATGATGCCCAAGCACGCTTTAAAATGACAATAACAAAAACAACACAACAAAGCAAATCAGGATGACAGATTTAATGGGCCAAGGCCTGGCAGAACAATGGACTCCTCAATATAGATTTAAAGGACTCAAGGGTTTGGGCTTGATGGAGTTGTAATGGAAGCAAGTTCCAAAGAGCAGGGCCTGCCATACTTCCAAAGGTGCTTCTTCTTAGGCTGAGGATGGTGAGGAGACCCAGGTTGGCACACCGCAAGCTGCATGAAGAATGGTTAACGTGAGAGAGGTTGGTTAAACACAGACGGGCGATTATGTGCAGGGATTTGTAAGTCAGAATGAGAAGTTTAAATGTTATTCAGTATTTGATGGGCAGCCAGTGCAGCAGTTTAAGGGTGGGAGTGATGTGCTGCCAAGCTTTGGTGCGGGTGAGAACCGTGGCATCAGAGTTTTGAAAGTGTTGCAGCCTCTTTAGTTTGTCCCTGTCACATGATCCATTTCAGGTCAGTGGTCGTCCTGGGCCCATTGTTGGAGAGCCACCATACTTTCTTGGTTGGTGCTCTCCATGCAGACTCTGATGTAATCTGTGATGCGACTGCTCATGCAGTCAATGTCCTCCCCAAGAGCACTGCAAAACATCTCCTGGTCTGGTTTCAAGATAAGTCGCGTTTAAACAAGTCCCTCAGTATCATGCTTGTTCCTTCAGACCACCTTTTCATATACCTGATGGTTGAGCGTTTGCACAACTTAGGAAATTATGAAGGGATTAGATAGACGGTATTGTGGTCTGAATGGCCCTTAGGGGTTGGGGATGGGGGCTCATTGTATGGATCCTTGCTGTTTGCACAAAAAAGACCCAAATCTTTTGTTGTCCCTGGTGCATCATTCATCATACTGTGTGTACATAACATACTAATGTGGAACGCAGCATTAGACTTTGACTTGATCTGACGTCATTGGCTTTGTAAGTAAATGTGTGGGAACTCCGTTAAGTCGTTTTCCATTTACACACTGGACTTCTTTTGCCTCATCGCTTTGCTGTGCACAGAAATAGCAGAGCAGTGCGTGAATGAGCAAGCACGAAGTTTAGATGGAACACTGACCACGGCCTATCTTACAGTACTGAGGAATTTGAGAATCGTGCACTGCACGGGGAGCGCATTTTCAAAGAATGTGCAAATGTTCAGCAAGAGCACAATGTAGCTTCTCAACAGGTCCCGCTTCCCCAAAAACACACGGATAGATCTATGCCATGATTCACAACCCGTGTTGAAGCTGGAGACAAATCGCACCAAAGCCATCCTAATACATCTCTTGTGCCCACCTTGCGATTTTTGGCCACCTGGACTATTTCAATGCAAGACTGGAGACATATTTGGCATCTTGCAGCCGCAGTGACCTTAAGCAGAATCATGACGGCAGTGTTAGAGGCAATGACATCCAATTCCCTTTCAGACATGACCAACTAGCCAAAATTAAATAAGGATTTCATGCCACGGCCAACCTTCCAAATGCAGTTGGAGCCATAGATTGCATCCACATCAAAATAAAAGCACCATCACTCAAGAAAAGCAGAGGATTTGTTCTATCAAGACACAAATAATCTGCGCTGCAATATTGCCGCCTGTTGGCCTGGAGGAACACACAGCCCGTTCATTCAGCGCAGCACCTCTATGTGCACTATCAAGCAGGGAGACTTTGCCATTGACGCATTATTATAGAGATTGTTGCTACCATGTATGGTCATTTGAGGACCTCTCTGAATGTAAATCACCCAAAACATGCAAGAGCTTTGCAATTAGGAATAGGTGAGATTCATAATCACCTACTGGGTACTGGTGTGCATAAGACGATCTCTGCATGTTCTGTAATTACAGATTATTTTTTTTTTTTTTTGTATTTACACATATTCTGAACTTAATCCGTACAATAGAAAATAGAACCTTTTCTACAATGAGTAGAAAATGAGGCCCCTGGATTTTTATATTTTTTTGCATTACTATTTGTCTTGGCTGTGGGTGTTGTGTGTTCCTCCATAACTCTAAATCCACAGTCAGGGTCCAAGTGGGGATCAAGCACAGAACGGCTCAAACTTCACAAGGTTTACCATCTAATTAATGTTAATGATTGTAGAACTGCTTTGATTTTACTTTTGAACTGACTTTATGACCCACTGCACAACCGTCTTGCCTTACAATTATGGTAGATTTCATGAGATGTTACCACCCCATACAAAATCAGAGGCAACATGTACAGCCCCAACTCATTACAAGCACTGTACATGTATAAGACAATTTATGGATGAAAGATTGAGATGGTGAGCATCCAGGAGCCTCATTTACTAGTCATGCGTAGAAAAGGTTATGCTTTCTATTGAACAAGATTTATTATGAGTGTAAGAACAAAAAAATCTGCACTCACGAAATGTGCAGAGACTAGTCTTATGCACACAAGTACACTATCAGTGGTGATAAATCTGACCTGTGCGTAACTGTCAAGCACATGCATGCTTGGGGTGCTTTGCACTCAGCCCTCAAATTACCATTTATGGTAGCAACAGTCCCCTTATTAATGCTTCACTGGATACTTTCCTCCAGACGGGTAGCACGCAAAAAAGGGCAAAGAAGTGTAACCTCTCTGATACTGAGATTGAGGTGCTAGTTGGAGAGGTTGAAGCCAACCAATAACTATTATTTAGAGCATTACGTGCAACAGCGGCTAACACAGGAAATAATGTGGCGTGGAAGTATAATCAGCAGTATAACCAGCAATACGGCCTTAAGCAGCACCGTGCCTGGGATAGATGCTGACACAGCAAACATAACCATCTACCAGTCACGCAGAAGGTAAAACAATGGCTGAGGTGTTGTATTATCGCTTTGATTGTATAATTTGTTAATTACAATAAAAACAAATGACAACGATGTGAAATTTCATCAAAGAATTAGAATTGCAGTCCGAAGACTGCCAGAGACTGTGGAGAAGCCGAGGAAAATTAGAAGAACTGGTGAAGCCAAGGCCATCCACAAACCATTTCGTAGGTCCTTTGGGATTGAGGATGCTCACGAAGACTGTGATGTAAACTCAACAAGAAACAGCCTAATCCATTGAGGGTATTACGGATCTATTGATCAATATTGGAAATACTCTACAGTGAATCAACGAGTCACTGAAACATTAAGAATTTGGAATAAATAGACTTTAAAGTGTTGAATAATGTTGAGATTGTTTCACGTATCCTTTCGATCCGCGATATCTCACTTTTTAGAGATCAGCTAACAGGCCAACAGGCATGCTTTGCGTCTCAGTTTGACCTTCTATCTTGTTCGAGTAGCAGCTGTATCACAGGGTGGAGAAAGCGCTGCTCTGGTTATGGGCTCATCTGCCCTGGGGGGCTCCCTCAGAGGGGTGCCTCGTCTACTGGCGAAGTTGTGCAGCAGATAACAAGCCAAGATGATGCTGCACACTTTCTCTGGAATATACAGAGGCATCATCCCCACACTGGATAGGCACAGCCATTTTAGCAGGTCATTTCTGCGTTCAACCACTTCTTTTGTGCGAGCATGGTTGTACTGCTGCTCCAGCAGGGTTTGCTACGGGGGTGATCACCCAAGACTTACGGTAAGTGAGTATACCTGATCACCTATGAAAATGTTTTAGCAAAACATACAAAGCTGTGAAAGTAATTTGTAAACATTGTAATACTCGTCATCAAAACAGCCATCTCCCACAGCCCGTGCTTGGAGGTATTCACCCAGAGAGCTGATTGCAGAATAAACAAGTCACGTGTCTCTCCAGGCCACCGGTTAACAATGTTCAACAGAGACATACTGTATTTGAATCACAGATTATTTGCGTATTCACTGACTGAATTTTCCTTTTCTGCTAACGTAATTAAATTCATGACGTGACGGTGCTCTTGGATGAAGATCACGGCATAGACAGATCCATCTATATGTGTTTTTGAAAGTGGTAGGTGGGACTCTGTGCTCTCGCCAAACACATCTGTGTGGTCATTAAAAATGTGCTCCCTACGCAGTGCACAGCGCTCAAAATCCTCAAGTAGAGCAAGTCATGATGCTCGTATTTCAATCTCTTTTCAGCTGGTCCTGTCACAGCTTTTTTTGTATCTTGTAGTACCACTTATTATTAAGTTTCCGCTTCTAATTGAGAACAGTTATTTATTTGAGGAAACAGGGAACAGGTGTGAAGTTTGAGGCCGCTGGACACCTTGAATGGGTTCTATTTGTAGTTTCACTGTTCTACCACTAGATGTTGTGCTGATCAATTGGAGAATTGTGCTTAAAATTACACATATTCCTACACAGACATAGTGCAAGTTGGTAAGAAACATACTTTGCATAAGAGGGTGCATACGTACGGTTGATAAAAGAGGCTCCTCGTCTGACACAACTCGGTCATGGTCAAGTGTGTAAAAGACAGAACTAATGGATGTGACTTCATGTATCATGGTGGTCATGTGACTCAAGCAAGTCTGAAAGAGAGTACCGGTAAGTACATGAACAACAACAGAGGGGGACAACACAGACAAAGCAAAACGAACCACTTATACAGAACAAGTAACCCAGAAAACTGTTTAAATCTCCACATTCTCAGTGTATCTGTGTATGGATAGAATCAGTTGTCCTGTTATTATCATTATTGTTGTTATTGTTGTTGTTATTATTATTATTATTATTATTATTATTATTATTATTATTATTATTATTATTATTATTATTATTATTATCATTATTATTATTATTCTGTAGATACTACAGCCAGAATGTACAATTATAACTGAATATTATAATTGCATCAATATATTCTGCATTTTGTTAGTGTTGGAGTATGTGGTACAAATTTGGAGCCTGTAATTGAGATATTTTTTAGAATAAGCATAAATTGATAGCTGTAATTGGCATTTCGGAAACATTCCGGTAATTACACACGTGTGAAATCATTTGGTTTTCCTCCCCTCCGTGATCTTGTCAGTGATTTCCTCTCACAGTGCAATTGTTGCTTATCTTTAGAATTGAGAAATTTATACCTGGGAAGGGCAATAATTATTTCAAGTTATGCACAGGTTTAAGGCATTCGAGGATAAGATACAGCATCTGGGTTTACAGGACAATGCCGGATATACTTAAATAATCACTGGAGAAATTGTAATTCGTCACTCCTGTTTTAGAAGAATTCGAGGGAATTAGTTGAATAGATAAATAATGAAACGGATAACTAAAAACCTGTACAATGCAGCAAGGCTGAATGAGGTCATCAACCAACAATGCAGAATTTTGTAAACAAAAAGCAGTCTCTCTCTGTGAAGACCAAATCTACAGTTGAGGTGATGTGAGGGATGTTTTCTTTTCCTTGAAGCCACAGAGTTTCTGCCTTTCAGTTTTTCACTGCCTCTATCTATGTAGGGCAGCTCATGGATCAGCTGACATCCCCATCCTCCCACATGCCCACACAATCTTGTTAAAGCATGCAGTTTATCTGAAAAGGAAAAGGACTCTCTTCACAGGCAAGCAGCTCTTTCAGTTCTATATTGTACGGCCTGTGTCACATTGTCGCTTAAATGTGGGATTCTTCCAGACTTCAGGTGCTCTGGTGGGTGGGGAGGAATTGCCCTCTATTACTACTCCTGCATCATGTCATTTGCTTTGGAATGGCTGGAATTTTATCAGGCACTGTAGGATAAATTTTGTTGATGAATTAACATCCTATCGGGGACCCAATACACGTTTTTTGTCTCCCGCTTTTAAAACATTGTTCTGGAATCAATAACGTACAAAGAACATTTACAAGACAAAAATAATGGCAATTCAAGCACCAGCTGGAGAAATGTGTCAGAGGAAATACAGAAATTCCCTGTACTTTTATTACACTGATCAACAAAATTTTTATGGTTTAATTTTTTTCAGTTGATTTGGAATAATTTTGTGTGCTGAATACAAAAATGACATTGGTTTTGCTCAGTCAGTTCAACTTTCTGAACTAAGCTTCATATTTGTTTTTTAACGTTTTTGTTTATTCGTACAGACATTTTCACATCATGTGATGCAAAAAAGAATTATATCTCTTGCAAACAACAAATTCTGAAGATTTTGCATGTGGCGACTTATGACTAATTGTTTGTTCTCATATTACACGTGAGTGAAATGTCTTCGATGAGAAGATCTTGTAAAAATAAGCCTGACATATTCTGCTACATCTCTGCGGTGAATACACCATTGTTCCTACAGGAAATCTAGTCACAATTGTCATAAAGCATGCTTACCATGCATCTGTTGGTATTAATCTTGGTGACCACGATAAAGCTTGGGCGCCACATATGGTATGCAAGTCGTGTAACGAGTATTTGCGTCAGTGGACCAAATGCAATAGAAGATTCACCTGTAGGGATTAATAAAATTACAGTTTTCACCCTTACAAATACACACATGAAGTATGCACTGCATGTCATGCAGTAAGAGAGAGCCCTCAGAGGAAGTGGGCTGCCCATTATGGACCCCTGAGCTGGTTGGGGGTTAGGTGCCTTGCACAAACCTCTACAGTGCTCAGGAGGCAAACTGCAGTCCCTCCAGTCACTAGTCCGACCTCCAGTCCTTCCAGTCCCATTGCATGGTCCCCTACCAACTGAGCCACTGCCTCCCCCAAATAGAGTTGACTGAAGTTTGGAATATCCATGGTCCGGACAACAAACCAAATGTCACTCACTGCTACTTCGATCCGAAAGCGCTGGGTTATTAGTAATCCCCAAAAACAGCAAGATTAGAATAGGGGGCAGGGCCTTTAGCTATCAGGCTCCTGTCCTGTGGAACCATCTTCCTGCTTCAGTCCGTCCAGACACCACCTGGCCATCCCATAGCCCCTGACTGTTCATGCTGAGGAGCACTACCTGCTCCATCCTGTAAAGCGCCTTGAGATAACTCCTGTTATGATTTGGCGCTATACAAATTAGATTGTATTGTATTGTATTGTACCTCTGCACTATTGATGTGACTGGGATGAGCAGAAAGGACCAAAGCAGCCTCAAGTATCCTGATTTTGAATCAGCACGTTGCCCTGTTGCTCACTATGATGAAATTCCAGTACATGTCTTTGGAGAACTTCCTCACATCAGTGACTAGGATTAGTCAATTTCATTAATATATTCTGTTCATTTTTGTTTCTCCTTAAACCTTTTTGGATGAGAAATATCAACAAAAATTAACTGATAATGTCACAAGAATGTAATTATTTTTGTTAGAGGATTGGATTTTTCTGAATCAAATTAGTATGAAAACCTGACCTGATTGAGAAAGTTGGTTATCAATTTTGTATTCAGCAGTGCAAAATGGTTGTGATTCAGTTGAAAACACATAGACTATTTTCAGGGTTTTTTTTCTTCTTTTTGTATTATAGTAATGACCATAGGTTTGCGCTTGTATGAACTGTACCGTGCTTCTCAAACATGTCCCAAGACCACAGTTTTCAAACAACATATTTGTTGAAAATCCGTTTACAAATCTGTCTTCCTTTCACCATAACGTCTTTGAATACTCACCTAAGTGATAGCTTGTCAATAAGCAATCTAAGAAACTTTGATGTAGTGCTGTGAGAGAGAAGCCAACAGGTCCATTGCCAATTGTCGATGCTGTACGAGTTGTCATTTATTTCACCCCCAAGCCGGTTTGACACACTTTGAGAGACACAAAGTGAGCAGGGGCCATCCGTAACTGCATGAGAGGTGTATCTCAACCTTAAGTTTTACAGAACACATCCTCAGTACACCTAGACCTGAGTTGAATATCTTCCTGTCTTTTTGTTTTGAGTGTCCACTCACCCTCTGAAAACATTGGATGAGAGATAAGAGCATTTTAATGAATAGCTCCCATAATATCAGGATGATTTTTTTGGACATACAATTGCCCATGCCTCTCAAATAGACCTCCCGAGGCTGATTATGATGAAAGGCAAAACGAGCCTGGGAGAATTTAATCCTCCTCACATTTCAGACTGTGCGTGTTATGCCATGTACAGTAGTGCATGAGACTTTTAGCTGCGCCTGGCGAAAAGAAGCAGTCTCCAAATTTCTATTTGAAGTGATTCTCTCCAATCTCACCAAACCAACAGCTGTCCTAATCAAATCGCAACTGATTCTTAAGTTAGGTGTTTTGGAGACACATGCAGATGTGTCACTGCATATATGTGTCACTGCCTTTAACATGTCTTGTGTAGCTGCCAGGCCTGCCTGGTTAACCCAGTCCAAATCGGGCATTTGCTGCCTGATGTGGACTCTGTCGACTTGGCAACACTGCCATCCCATGGTGACTTGAGGAATCATGCAACGTCGGCCCGAAAAACGTTTGTCTAAACGCATTATTGATTTTACTGTAGATGTCAACATCTTAATTGTACCATCTAATTGCAGCATTTATTGTGGGACAAGAGCTGAGAAAAATATATAAATGGAAAATCTCTTTCAACATTTCACAACTTCATGAATTCACTGCACATTTTTAATGTGCACAGATAGTTTGTGGGATGGATTGTCTTTCTCCAAAGACCTGTGTCTACTGGGCCACTATAGAGAGCAACAGCTTGAACTTAAAGAAAGCCATTCACCTCCTAGGGGACGTAGTTACGCCCCACAGCAGAATGCAGAGGCAAGTTTCTTTCTAAAAAGAACTCGTCTTTTTATCTCACACTTTCCCCCAGGACCTCTGTCACTTAATCCCGTGTGACAGCTCTTCTCTTCACAACAATCCTTCCTCCTCTGCATCATTGTACCCAACCTCTGTGTTTGACACTAAATTGTCAGAGTGGGACATTTCTCTGACCGTGATTCCCCAACCTGCTACTTACAATGATCAAAGAAATATTCTTTTTGCACCAGAAGCAAAATGGATGTGTCTGAGTGCAAAGAGGATGATAAGACTGAGAAGCTGCTTATGGATCGTGAGCTCGGCCCTGTACTCATTGTTTGATTTTGGTCTTGGGCGAAAGATTATTTATCATTGTGAATCTTTAATCATTCC
Source organism: Carapus acus (assembly GCA_900312935.1). Classification (NCBI taxonomy): domain Eukaryota; kingdom Metazoa; phylum Chordata; class Actinopteri; order Ophidiiformes; family Carapidae; genus Carapus; species Carapus acus. The sequence goes on along the minus strand of OMPJ01046111.1, from coordinate 33,628 downwards.
TCAAAAATGGTGCTCTTTCATTCCACTGTGAGACAGTTTGACATACAGCCATTGTTACTCCTCTCTAACCGAAGACAGTGTCAGGCAAATATCTTATCAGATGATTAGGATGGATAGGATGGATATCTCAGTATGTAACTGCTGGTATGACCTACAGTATGTCTACTAAATCTAAACCAATAGAAATGCAACATGAAAGAGGTTAACTGCAAAGCAACATTAGAATCATATTGCAGTGTGGAATGCAACTTTGAAACTTCTAAAAGTGCTAAGGTTGCAGAGGGCTTTATGTCTGGTAAAGGAGAAATTGACACTCTTGGATTTGGACAAAGCCCCAGACCTGAATGGAGAGGCAGGGTGTGAGTGCATATGTAAATCATAGGTAAGACTGCAGCAACACGGGGCAATCCTTTAACTTTGAATCTGCTGTCCAAGGGTAAATATGTACCACTTGAAGAGGAGACAAGATAGATCTTTATTTATCCTACACGAGAGGATTCCAGAGTCCTGCAATCAAGACTGGCAGCAGCGTAATTATTTCCTCAAATGTTGAGAACAATATGCTGAAATATTTCGACTTGGATATGTCAGCACAGTAGGAGCAATAATAGTCCATGCAATCTTCAGAGACAGTGAAAGAGATGAAGAGCCGATGAGAGTGACAGTGAGCTCTCAGCTGTGCATACACTTGTCCTGCATCACCATCAATTACTTCTGTGCCTACTCTTTCTCTAGGTCCACAAAGATATCGTGTAACTCCTTCAGACCTTCTATTTTTAATGATTTGACTATTATTATCTATATTTCCATGGACTGTTTCTTTGTCAGTGGAGTTTACTCTTTCCATGTCAGTAGTCTCCTCTATCCCCATGCCGACGACCTCTTAGTTTCGCTAACTAAGATTCTTAGTTTACGAAGAATTTTAGTTACGGCGACTCTCGTCTCCTGGAGTCACAGTTGTCATCTGTTCTGGAGTATCCATATGGCTCTGATGTGTCTCCTGTGTCAGTGATGGAGCCCTCGATCACCGGCCTTATCAACCCAACAAGCCTCAGAGCTGGAGGATATCATGGCAACTGTAATGTCATCCCAGCAATCACTAGATTTGGAGGATGCCATGCCACCTGCTACAGCGCTACAGTCATCGCTAGATTCACTGGATGCTCAGTGGCCTCCTGCATCACTGCAGATTCTTCCCCATGTGGCGATTGCATCAGTCACATTGCTCTCTTGCCAAGCCATGCGAACATTTCCCTGAATCAAAGTAATGCAAGTGCAAGTGAGATATGGGCCATCCCCCCAAAGTCATCACTCAAGATTTCTGTGGTCTGGGTCGCGCCCCAGACTGAGACCTGTTGTTTAAAGGCCAGATGGCGCTCCTCTCAACCATCTGGTGTTCAATTCCTGTTTCTTCTCTTTTCTGAGGGGTGATGTTGCCATCTAGTGTACCAGCAAGGTGAAGCACATTAGGTGAATCTCATTGCATGTTGATTGCTGGGACAGCCTAATTGTCGTTTTCCACAATGAGGATATATGCAATTTGATGGTCTTCTTCTCTCTACATCTCTCTATGCCTTATTTCGTCCCTCTGATGCACTGAGTCTCATTCTGTCTTGTAGCTCCTGATCTATGGTCATTTTGTCTTTTAATCGCTCTCAGCAGTATCCTGCGTGTTCAGTGTAAATCCTTCTTTCCTGTTGTTGATGAAGTAGGCTGTATTCAACGGAATGCGTTCAGCACTTGGGTCCTGCTCCCCTCACAATACTGCTTTCAATAGCCTCTCCCATGTCTTCATGGTATTGTTCATCAAATGTTCACCTCCATTGTTACTACAACTTTGAGGATTTCTCTTGTTCTTGGAGTTTGGAGCCAGTACATTCCTCCATTTCCTCAAGCTTTCAAAACACAAAAATATGGCAGCAGATCTCTCTATATCGGCCTCTGACAAGCCCTTCATCATGCCTTACAGTCCCCCCAGGTTCTCCATACATCCAGCCAGCTTGTTGGTGCTTTGCGCTCCTGCATCTTTCTTTAGCATATGCACATACTGTATATTGGTATGGGACGTCCTCGTGACAGGTGCCCATGTGTTGGTTCACACAGCACCAGTTTGCTGGGTGGCAGCTATTGGGGTCTTGGGCAGTGTCCAGCAAGTCACATTCTCCTATCTTGTCGCCAACCCTGAACATACAAGCATACAGCTTCTTGTTAGTAACATGTGTACTCATGCTGATGTTGAGAGCTATACGTAGCATTCGTAGCATTCTGGTGTAGCACCCGTCTAGAGACTTCTGCAGGGTTGGTTCCAGGGTCCAGCGATCACTGCCACCCTAAGAGAACAGGCTCCACCCTTGCATAGAAGAAGCTCAGTTTGATTTGTCAGAGGAATTTTCAGCTCCATACACTAACCATGCCTTTCAGGGCCCTCCATGGAAGTGCCTTCCTCACTTTTAGATCTTGCTCTGTTGAGTTGACCCATGAGTGCTTTATTCATTCATTCACTTCTTTCAGAGCACCGCCTCCTGTTGTTGTGAGAGGTGAATGTTCTGTTTGGATGTTATTGGTTTATTACCTCAGAATTCTTGGCATTCAGCCTAAGTCCCACCTTGGCACACTCTGACTCAACTCTACTCAAGAGCTCTTGTGCTTGCTCCATGTTGATGGAGAGCAGGCAGATGTCATCTGCATAGTCTAGGTCCACCAAGACTACTGCGGGGTGTCTCCTTGACCTCCTTGGTGTTATGGTGAGGCCAGAGGCAATGGAATAATCGCCAGTAAAGCAGAACTCCCCCAGTTTTTGTGAGGGCAGTCCAGAAAACATTACGATTGAGCCAAACCATAGCCATCTGCTGACAATACCAAATATAGAAGAATAATTAAATATTGTAAAAAAGAAATGCACAACTCTATTTTAGAGCACAACGATCCCAATGCCTACCAGAAACAGCGGTTCAATCACTCCCTCTTCTTCACTGCATAGCGTCCTCAGTATCAGGAAAATTTCATTCGATCTCTTCAGTGGTCTCTCAGTCAGTCAGTAAGTCAGTGATTGAGAAGGCTGAACCAAAGACCTTAAGCCGATGAAGTAATGACTTATTTGTGCGCTGGGAGAGCTACACAATTCAGTGAAATATCTATTCTTTCTGCTTTGGTCTTTGTATAGGGCAGACGATGATAGCAAACAAGCAAGTTATATTCTATTGATAAGCATGTCATTTGAATGACAAGTGAATGAGTAAATTAAATGCAAGTGAGAATCTAATTTGCATAGCTGAATAGTGAATATCATGCTTCCCTTACATTTTTCATTTTATGTTTTATATATGTTTTGTTACTTTGATCTGCTGTGGCAGACCCTGAAGGGAGTATCTGAAAACAGAAGATGTTTTGTTACTTTTGTCAATTTCTGTTCATCCATCTCATTGCTTTTATGTGTTCTTTGGGTCAAAATGACCCTATTGACAGTGACAATCCCCCTAAATACTATTCTGTCAACTTGAAGTTTGATGACTTTTACAAAGAGGACCTCGATATTTGAAAGGTTTAAAGTGACCATCATCACTCATTCAAAAACACATCCAAACAAAGGGTTGTTCTTGATGTAGCAGAGGGACTAAGGGGTCAAAGTGTCATAGTTGACAACTTTCTTGCTGCTTATGAACAGGGTCAGCAGCAGAGGAAGATCAACATGGCTGCATGAGTGGGAGTGTGAAAGAACATGCCCAAGCTCCCCCTGGCACTGCTCACATTAAGTAGAGAACAATTCTCTCCTCAAAGACAGAGAGATATTCTCCAAAGAGTAGGCAGAGGGATTCTACTCAAAGATTGTCTTGACATGATAACCACACCATAACCACTTTGTGATCTGGCCCCCAAAGAAAAACATAAGGGTGGCACCTGTAATCACACTGCACACAGAGGTAACATGAGTGATACTAAGGACAGAGAGCCGCCATCATCCTCCTTGCAACTGCAGCAAGGTGTGGACAACCAAGATAAGCCAACTGGAGCATGTGGTTATCTTTGGTGATTTGGGTTAGGCCACAAATTTTGGCCAAAATGAAATTCAAAAAGAATTGATGCCATCAAATCATCAGTGACATCTATCCTCTGATAGTCAGTTAACTAGCCATATGTCAGCAGCAGCCAGCCAACAGACCTCTGACTCACAATTCCCTTTTTTAAAGAGGGATTCAACTTTGGACTGCCTCTATTCGTGGTGATTATACTGGTCACAGTGGCTGCAGCAGTAACGTACTGCCCTACAGTTAGTGAGTATGACGACCATCTGCCACATCTCCCCCGCCCTTACTTTAATCAGAGGGAAGGTTTGGGGGGGGGAAAGATCAATATTGGTTTGTAAGAAGGACTATAGACCCATGTGTCAATTTGCATTATGACTGCATCAGAATAAAGTTTTTTAAAAAAAGCTGCAGTGATGTTAACAATAAGGTATTGTGAAAGTGATGCAAATATTGATAATTAAAGTGACAAAAATATTAGTGGCTGCACTTCTGTCTCTCCTCCGTGTTGCCTGCTTGTTTGAAATATGTGTCATCTTCATATTAGGGAATGTACTGAATGCTTCAAATAATCATAGTAAGGAGGGGAATCAATCATATCTTGAAACGTATTTTGTCTTATCCTTGCCTGAGACATGTTCCTAGACTTCTGTTCTCAGATGCTCCCTTTGGGGTTCCCACGGCATATCAAACAAAGCATATCTAAAACATTTCAAAAATCTCTGTAATTATGTTTTCAATGAAGTGAACATGTTAATCCCCCAATCATATGCGAAATGTAAAAAGCAAGCCAATCTGTTTGGAATTTCTTGAATATTTTTTCAAAGGCACACCTCCATCCACCAAGGACCGACGCAAAAAGCCATTAGTTTCTCCTGTTACCTAAATATGCTGTATACGTGTGTTGACATATACATATGATATTTGGAGAGCATGAAATTGGCATTTCATGTCCATTGCGTCCACATCTTCCTCTCCATCCTCCATAATGTCATCTTGCCTTTCTCAACACAAACTTATTTGACTGAAGCTAAACTAAAATTCAAGCAGGGAGATACTGCACAGTCGAGTTCATTGATTTACTGCGTTAAATTAACAATGCACTTGTAATGTGGCAATGCTGAACTAAAGTTGCTGTATTTCAGCATCCTCTGATTCTGAGGAGGCTTCATCAGTTCATACACTACTGTAGGCAACAAGATTGTCCCACAATCTCAGTGGATAAAGAGAGACAAACATTTAGTTGATAATGTCTTTAATGGTGTGGAAACAAGCAAACCAAAGAGAGGGCAGTAAAATGGCATTTCAGTCCAAAAATGAATTGGAAAATGAGTGGAAAGCTATCATAACGTGTGTGTGGAGTGGGTCAGAGAGATCATTGTATGAAGGGGTTTGAATGACTCGACAGCCATGTGGAATCGTTGTATACTTTTCACAGAAACAGTATTTAGGATAGTGCCTTACAGGTAGTTAATCCCAGATTGTGGATTTGTGTTAGCTGTGCTTTGACAGCAGTTACAGTGTTAATTGCGAGCAGGTATACAAGCTGGATGATTCTCGTTGTGTACTGATATAAATGAATGGAAAAATTAAACACGAGGGATATGTCTCAAATGTATATTCTGTTAAGGATTCTGTGTATTTCATGACTCCAACAAGCATTGAAGGCCTTGGCCGTTCTGTGGATCTGGACCTCAATGCAATGCTGTCTTAACACAAAACTCTTGACTACTTTCTATATCTTCCTTATCAATAGCTGTAACAATTTATTTCTACTGGTGTCATGCTGTGTATACTGACTGTTCCAGTCTTACAGAGTTACAATTGGCAGGAACAACAGTTCCTTTTATGTACAGCTTGGCTTGGTGGTAATTTGGGGTCCCGCTGCTTGCCTCTCACATGGTGTATGCCACCCAGTAGATAACATTTACCACAGCAAAAGTAAAAGGGAACACGGCCCGGGCATAGATGTCGATGGTGTCAGCATCGATTGGCTTGCAGATGCACTTTGTGCAACACTTCTTTTCCTCCTCACTCTCATCTCGCCCCCGGGATCTTCTTCTTGGCTCAGGCTCCTCACTGCAAACCTCCCCAGGGAATTCACTGGCAGAGCGCTGGCTCCGGCCATGACGGTTGGAAATCACAACTCCCTGGTTCATGCCAGTGACTGACAGTGAAAACAGAACCATGGCCTGCTTGCCATTCTTCACTAAGGACTGCAGAGACACAGACAAAGAATGTGTGAAACCACAATGCATTCTCCCTCCTTTGACCCTTAACGGATGAAACTGACCACGAAAAGCTTAGTCACATGTGCCAATGACTTGCGGTGGCAAATCACAATCAATATATGCGTAGTTGGAAATCAACTCTCTGCTCACAAAGGAAAGACTGGTTTGATTTTTTCATACTTACAGAGGCCATGCACGCAATATTTGGTTGACAGGGGAAGTTTCATTACTGAAACATACACATATTTTTTGCACTGTAAGGTACACATAAAAAACTGATATTTTCTAAAAAATCATCAATGCGCCTTATAATCTAATGCGCCGTATGTATGAACTCATGTTGTGCTAACTGACCTTGATCCAATCTTACGTGGTATACAGCACTCAAAAATATGTCAAAATGTTTTAGTGCAATTTTGTTAGGCAACAAAGCCAGTCCGCTTGGTTAGTTGTCGGACCATGCCAAGCTGACACAGGGACGTTGTATCAAAATTGGTCACACTGGCAACAACAAACCAACTGGAGAACAGCACATAATACGCTTACCTCCGCTACTTCCTTTATGTGGTCCAAGCTTTCACGAAAGCCAAATCATCACTTAACAGCCAAGTACAGTAAACAATTCTCCCAGATATTTGCGGTTTCACATTTGTGAACCCAAGTATCCACGAAAACATTTCATGATGAAGTCCAAAATTCTAAAAACCTGATCATTTCAGCCATCCACAATAGCAAACAGCCGAAGCTGAACACAGTACATATAGTAGCCTCTAGTTGGACTACTCTCAAACAATCTGAATCTGAATCATGTGTTCATTTTGTTGACTATACAGGTACAGCATTCAGTTTTGAATGCGGGGTCTATCAGTTTGCATGGTTCCCCTCGTAAGTAATTCACAATGCCACCGAAATGACCTGCATCCGCTAAGGCTGTTGGAAATACTACTTGGAGTGCCAGAAAAGTTATGACTCTCAAGGAAGGGTGAGAGTGCTTGATATGTTTAAAAATGGAAAGAAAGAAAGCACAGTTCAATCCATTCATAGCTGTGAGAAAGTAATTAGAGAATGTGTGGGAGAGGTGGAAACTTTCATTTGCCACCCCCACTGATGCAAATGTTCCTGACCCCCCTGTTAGGGGGTGATTTTGCGGTTGAATCATTTATCCACCATTTCCCACATCCGCTAGAGGTCACAGAACGGATCCCTCTCAAATACTGTATGGGGAGTTTACTATACCAGCAACGGGACTGACTCAGATAATGACGAGAGAACCCAGCATGTTTGAGGCCAGAATTGCCTAACTGATGAACTCAGGCACTGAGGAGGAAGGATTTGATGGATTTGTGTGAGAGAAGTGATTTAATACGTCAGTGAATTTTTGTGTGTTTGTTACAACTGAACAATGTTAGTTACTGTGAGTGAACTAAATAAAGTTCGACTTACCTGACTGTTTTGTTTTGCTTTATATATGTTTTATCATTCGCCTTAATAACTCAGTGTGCCTTATGTGTGAAAACAGACCTGTTAATTGACATTGCACTGTGTTATGTTCTGCGCATTGTGATACGCAAAATGCGGTAGTTTCATGAACAGATGTGATGAAATCACATTGATCTACAGCACCTCTGCAGCACTATGCAGGCCTTAGCTCAACGTCCCTTGAAGCTCTCAGAAAGTAGGACAATGCTGTGTGGTTAAAGGGTGCTGATTACTCACTTTACCCCAGTGCTTGCACAACATTGTGTGGCATGTTGTACTGGCCGGTGAGCATAAAGTACACATGATGTGCTCACCTCTGAGCTGAGCTTGTTGGCCTTCACTTTTGCCCTCTCTTTCAGTCGGTAGTCAGCGTTGTAATGAGCAAATGCATACTCAATGAGCGCAGCAAAGACAAACACATAACAGATCCAGAAGTAGACGTCTAATGCCTTGATGGCGGAGGCCCGGGGTAAGGACGAACGGGCGCTCACCATAAGTGTGGTCATGGTGAGAACAGTTGTAATCCCTGCAAAGAGAACACAAGAGAACATTGCTGCCTATGATCACTTTGAAATGTTCAAAGTACAGTACTGCATATAAAACATGAGCATGAAACAAACAAAAAACAACATAAATCAATCGAAAGTACGTTAAACTTGCTATAACATTTCAAATTATATAGTTATGAAATCCAAAATATAAGGCATCATTACAATGATGATGATTATTATTGTCATCATATGCTAGATGACTGTACTGTAGTTACTGAATTATACTGAATCATTTATTCAATTTCATTACCAGAATGAGAAAGTATGAGACCGTTTTATTCAGTCTAAGTATTAATTGTTAATTCAAACTGCGAATTGTCCTTATTCTGCCAGTTTTCCATCATGATTGTCCTTCACATTTAATAGTCAGGCATGTATGCATAAGAAGCAACATGTTATGACCATTGAGTGAGATTCTAAATTGAAATGTGGTGTTTTTTTCTACTTTTTCATGACGCACAGAGCTGTCATAGTTTAATTTTGTGACAAATATTGGATGAGCCAATAAAAGTTTACAAGCTAAATCATACAAACCTAATGATACCCGTGCAGGCACAGCTGATTGGCTGATCCAAAATGAAACCCAAGACATGGCAACCAGTAATATAGAGGGCATGTATGACTGGATGATGTAGACACCTCGATTACGTCTTAGCTGGAAACGAAGGCTGAGTCTTGGAAAGCGTCCCGCTGGAAAGTATTTAAACACAAACAGTATATGCTTTGCACAAAGAAGGAAATTCCATCATCTGGGAAACATTTATATATTTGAGGAAGAACAACATAAAAATTTGATAGCTGCCAACTGGAATGCCTAGTGGTGTTGCACAACATTCTGTAAAACATCCATCCATCTTCTGCTGCTTATCGAGGGCCGGGTTGCGAAGGCAGCAGCGAGTTGGGGCCCAGGCCGGGAGCCTGCTGCCCCCCCAGCCCCCTCGTAAGTTCCGCCCCTGCTCTTGCACCCTGCAGAGAGTGTAGAGCTGGTCCAGTGTTCCTTGTCCAGGACGGAACCAACATTGTTCCTCTTGGATCTGAGGTTCGACTATCAGCCGGATTCTCCTCTCTAGTACCCTAGAATAGAGTTTCCCAGGGGGGGCAGCGGAGTGTGATCCCTCTGTAATTGGAACACAACCTCCGGTCTCCCTTTTTCAATAGAGGGACCACCACTCCGGTCTGCCAGTCCAGGGTCACTGTTGGTAGGGCACTGAGGATGTGGTCGGGCAGCAGTGCCCTACCAACACTGTTGGTAGGGCACTGCTTTCCCATCCTGAGGCGCGGGACAGTTTGCAAGAACCTCCGGACCTCAATAGCCCAGCCAAGGGTGCACTGATGGACACCCTTATGTTTGACATGGTGTTTGTTATTAACAACCTGTGACTAGCACAGAAGTCCATCAATAAAACACTGCTCAGCTTCATATCAGGGAGGCTGTTCCCCACAATCACACCCCTCCAGGCACTGCTGCCATTCCCCACGTGGCCACGTGGGCGTTGAAGTTGCCCAGTCGAACAATGGAGTCCCCAGATGTGATATGATCTAGTACCCCTCCAAGGACATCCAAGAAGGCTGGGTACTCTGCACTGCTGTTTGGCCCACATTCCGCAACAACACCTGTCCTGTCCCCTGCATGAAGGCGCAGGGACGCAAACCCTCTCGTTCATACAGGAAAACTCCAACACGTGTCGGCTGAGCTGGGGGGCGATTAGTAAGCCCACGCCAGCTCGCCACCTCTCATTGTGGAAGAGAGTCTGTAACATTGTATTTATGCCTGGCATATGACCTGAGAAGTGCCTGCACTGGCAGTTTGCACCTTCCTTCAAAAGATGGAAAAATCAATTTTCATTGAAAGATGAACAGCTATATGGAAGCTACAAAATGTTAAGATGCATCAAATAACAGACTAACACACTTTCAGGATCTTTGAGACCGTAGAGAAGGGGCTCACCGGATTTGAAGTTCATCATCTCTGCAACAAAACGATAGTCTGTGATGGTAAACTGGGAAAGCTCCAGTTTATCCAGGCCATGTATGTGTCTTTGACTCTCTGACCAGTGATAAACAATGTCTTCTGAGGAGTAACCATCTACAATGAGAGCACATGAAAACAAATTCAAATAAAACATTCTGTGACATACGGATCACAGGTGTATTATGTGGTGTAGACGTATCCGTAAAAAGCATTATTAATCAATCAGTTCAATGATTCCCATTTAGCATGGTTGAATAAGAGGCATGGTTGGCATGTGCAACAATCCCTAAAATGCCAAAAATCAAGTTATCGTACATCAATTAATTTTTTTGATGTACATACATAAAAAGATAAATGTCAACTGCTTTTAGTTTTAAAATTTGATGCGGCACATGAGTGCAACATGAAGAATAGTTACCGGAAGTATAGATAGAATAGATACAAATAGATAGGTGCAAAAAACAAGCACATTTTGTTCATCCATGGCGGAAAAGTCAGGCTGTCTTGAAACAGCAAGTGTCAGATGACACTATTATTTTTTCCTTTTTTTGATCCTATTAGTCCTCAAGTGTTGATGAATTTCCTGACATTTTGAATGTTTTTAGATTTCATTGATTGTTCAACAGAAATTATTTGTCCCTTTTACTATCACAGCTAAGTTATCCTGTCCCCGTAAACGTAAGGGGCTCCAAGGTCTTCATTATTCACATTGTGTCATTATTCTTGCAAGACAAATAAACAAATGAACAGATGAAAGACAAATACGTGGAGATAAACATACAGCTCTCAAGGTCTAGCATGCACTCCTGCTCATCCATGGGATATTTGGTGAGATCCATATCACAGGCCACTGTTGAGGTGATTCTAAACACAAAACAAAGAAAAAATCAGTGTTTTTATTTTTCTACAAAATAAGCAAATGTAAACCTAACAATCATGTGCATATATTGACTTCTTTGGTTGCGCTATATTGGATATGACTTTTAAAAGGTCTTATTTTGACTATCTTACTATGTCCCCACATCATGTCTGTGATTTACCGTCAGATTTTTTAATACAGTCAAACCTTTGAGGAATCCCAGCTGGTCTCAATTACCTGACATCTAATTCATCTACTTCAGACATCTAGACCAGCGGTCTCAAACTCAAATTAACCGAGGGCCAAATATGATTGCTGGCTACCACCAGCGGCCACGAGTTGTCAAGGTGGTGGTGGTGGGGGATATATTTTCGCTCGCCTGTCGATGGCGAGGGGGTTGCAAGGGGGTGGGGCATCTCTCTATCTGCCAGGCCGCATCTCTGTATCTGCCTCTGGTGCGCTCGCGGGCCACATTTGGCCCGCGGGCCGCAAGTTTGAGACCCATGCTCTAGACATACATCCACATACACACACACACACGCACACACACACACACACACATACATACACACATACACTAAAAAACTAAAACAAACAACACTGTCACAGATTAATTATAGCTAAAAAAATATTCTTAATTCTACTCTAGATTTTACTCTTTCAGATTTTAGGAATCACAAGTAACCCTGCATTGTGGGCTGGTGGATGAGGCACCATCAGCTATGGCGCCTTATCCTCCAAGTTATGATGGTGCCAGATCATTAAGCACCTTGTAAGTAAGAAGAAAAATTCTACTCTAGGTTTTACAAGCATCCAATTCAGAGATGCTGACACAAGAGAAATGAGGTCTTGCTACTGTCAGAACACATGCAGCAGCCTTTTAAACCAGCTGGGCAGGCTTCAGAGACTGTTGCGACAACCTGATGATGATGAATTACAGTTATACATCCTGAAAGTGACATAAGCATGAACTAGCATTTGCAATATTATGTAAGTGAGAGAAGGCAGTTATATGTGTGCGTTAAATGACAAATGTTGATCAAAGATTACCACCAGATTTTTTACAATGGTGCTGGAGGCCAGGGTAAAGCCATCCAGATTAGGAGAGTACACAGCGAGTTTGTAAGGTGCTCAGGACCAACAACAATAACTTAAGGTTTATCTGAGTTCAGTAGCAGAAAATTGTAAGTCATCCACATTTTTATGTCCCTCAGGCAAGCCTGAAGTTTATCTAGATGATTGGTCTCATCAGGCTACATTGAATACACTTATGTATCCTCAGCATAACGATGAAAATTGGTAGAGCGTTTCCTGATAATGGTAGCCGGAGTGCACAGAGTGAACAGAATCAGTCTGAGCACAGAGCCCCTTGTAACTCCATGCCTGGCCCTTGTGTGCTTACAAGATTGTTAACATGTACAAACTGAAATCTATCTGACAGATAATACTTAAACCAGTACAAAACAGTTCCGTTAAGGTCTTCAAGGAATAAAATGTCCCCACATGGTAATTCGCTGGTCCTATGATTCATCTTCCAGGATTTCCTTGTGCATTACTTTTGTTAGTGATTCATTTAAGTTTCATCACCTGTGTAATAGCCTTTATTTCTCCTGACCTGCTTTGTAATCTATTCCACAGTCTCTTATCTTTGAAAAGCACTGAAGACTCGCCTAACAATATCGGAGTAAAATGCCCTACTACCACAATCCAATGGGCAATCTTTTTACATTAGTGTCCCAGGATGCATGACATACTGTAGATAAAATAATAGTGATCTCTGTATGAAAATTAGATTTTTAAAGAAAACTGAGGCTTTTATGTCTGACAATGACTTTCAGTACAGTCGGAATTGAGGCTAACAATTAGTCAAGGTTTAGTCAGGTGTTCTTTTTCATAACCACATCTTCAACCCACATGGGCAATAACCATGCCAAAATACACATTTGCGATGGTAAAAACTGTCATAATAATAATCATAATCTTAATCATAATTAGGGATGTCCGATATTGGCTTTTTTGCCGATATCCGATATGCCGATATTGTCCATCTCTCAATTTACCGATACCAATAACAGCTGATACCGATATGTGCGCCGGTAAACGCTTCAGGAGCACATAGGCACTATTTCAGTGCAATGCAAGCATTATTGTAGTTTTATCGGTTTTCATTTTATCGGTTTTAAAGCAAAAAAATCCGATACCGATGTTACATTTTTATGCTAATATCGGGCCGATAATATCGTTGGGCCGATATTATCGGACATTTCTGATCATAATATACAGTATCATGCTTAAGGAGGAAGGCACATAGTGCCGACAGCACATTTCATACCGACTGCTGTATAGAATGACACCATTGGGCTGCAGGCGTATTAGTTTGTTCTCCACTGTGACATCATGGAACCAAGCAGATTTGGCATTGACAATGAAGGTATCGGGTAGCCACAGCTTGTCCACAAAGCGGCTGTCCAGCCCCAGAGTCTTGTTAGTATGGTTGTAAGACAAGCGATCATCATGCCAGCTCTGCCGCAGGAACACAGTCATGGTGTATTCCTGCCAGGATCAACACATACACACACGCTGCTGTGGAACATGGGCATCAGGGAACAGATTGGTGCATCCATTTAGCAATGTATCTGCCAATGTATTATAGACGGTTAACAAAAAAATGTAAAAAATGTCTGAGAGAATGTGCAATCCGAAAAATATGCTGATGTTGATGTTTGAGACCTTAGATATATTGTTCAGAGTCTAAATTCCAAATTAATCAATGAAAACAAAATTTGAGGCACAAATCCCACAGACCTGGACTGTAATAATGTTATAAAGATTTTCACAATTCCTGAATTCAATGTTTTCACATAATTCTAGATCTGCATTCTGTAAACTATACCACTATCTGATTGAAACATTTCACTGAAATCATTCGACTGAATTTCACAGAATCAAGTTGTTTTTTCAAAATAGAACGATTAACAATGCATATTGCAAATCCTAAAATGCTCTCTGTAATCACTGAAGATTAATCTAGATTTGTGATTTTAAATTAACAGATTTTTCTGAGGTATTTGACATCAATACCGCTCACTTGTGTACATCATTGCAAAGTTTTTACTGTGACTTACATGGGAAATGGAGAGGGCATGAAAAAATATTTGAAAAAAATAATCATCAAGGAAGACAGTTTATCCATTACCATATTGGCCTCTGAGATGTGATCAATGCTAGCCACTTCGATTGCCATGGCCACATTCACTGGTGGCCCTGTAGAGACATAAATGGGACAGGAAGCAAGCACGCACTTCGTTCTGTACACACACTCACCTTATGGGGAGTTACTGCTCCCCATACCCCCGCCAATCCCCCGCCCACAAGCTCACTCACACACACACACACACACACACACACACACCTCCTGTACCCCCCCTACCAATTACCCACCCACACACACAAACACACAAACATAGTCCAACAATAATTCCAATGTTAAAAACAATCCAACTGTTGGTAGAGATTGGACATCATCAAGTATAACAATGCCATGTGGCACATCACACTGTGGACATAGACAGTTTTTGCCAATGCACACAAACATGCACCCAGTCTAATGCATTTGCTATCACATTTTCATGGAGTGTATGTATGCCACAATGGAAAATGTAATGAGGCTAATTTATCTAATAAAGAACAGAAAAGATAATCAAGATGAATACGAATCTTATTCTATCGTCAGGCAATGTAAAGGTTACTTAACAAAATTCCCTGCAGGTCATTAAAAAAACAACAATCAACATTAGTTCTCCAGTGAGTGAACACAAGTCCACAACAACGGTTATAAAAACATATCTGTAAATGTAGCGTTTGTGAACAAAAATGTAACAAATATATTGTTGGGAGATGTTATGATTATATAACGTATTAATAGTAGGAGTCTATTTTAACATGCGTTATTTGAACAAAGAGGCACATGTGTTTCATACATAAATACATGTATACAGTAGAATTGTTATTCGCAGAGGGAGGTATTCATTCATATTTGAGAAGTGTAAGAAGTGCATGGATTTGGAGTTACTAAATAAACTGCCGCATTTTGCCTCCATTCGATTTCATCACAGCTGAGGTTAATGCCGCAAGTTGTGCATTGTAGTTGCAGCTATATCATTTGACAGTATTGTAGTTTTATCTTAGATTAAAAATAAAATCTGTGAAAAAGGGCTCGGGCAAAATAAGAGAGAAATACCTCAAATAATCATTATTATTATTGACTATCCTCCAGTGACCATGAAGAGCTTTGCACAGTTTTCAATGTCACAGTTGCATTAACAGACATGGTGAATGGCTGCATTATGATTGCATGCACAGGCATGTTGAGCGTAACACAGTGTGTATGTGTGATTAAGTGAGAGTGTGTGTGTGGTTGTGATGGTACTCATTTTCACCAGTACTCAGCTGAGTTAAGCTGTGAGATTGAGAAATCTATCGCTGTGGTCATTGGATGATTCACATTTGGCAGCCATTCTTAACCAAAATTTTACTAACGCTTGTATTGCATGGCAAAAAACAGATTCACTTTATTTCATACAAAAAAAACATACAAAAAAACACCTCTGAGGATCAGAGCTTTGATAATGTTGCCCACTTTTGCGTTGGTTTGTGCTAAGTGTGGCTGTAAATGTGAAGAGATGAAATGGAATCCAACACCGCAAGCAGTAGATCTCATACTCACCTCCTATCCCAGGGCGAAAATTTCTGGCATAGCCCTTCATTAAATCATCCAGATTAGGTAACCAGGATATTTCAATATCTCTACCTACATAGTCACCAATGTCACTCAGCATGGCCCTAAGGGAGACAAACAGCAAACACAGCAATCCTCAACTGTCATCTTGTTGTCATCAACTGTCATCCATCCAGGGGACTGCAAGAGCTCAATATCATCAACAGAAATGTGCTGCCAATGTGCTGTATTTTCCAGACTATAAATCAATCCGGAGTATCAGCAGCACCAGCCAAAGAATGCATAACAATGAAGAACATATATTAGTGGCACCGAACTCAAAGACGAAATTTTGTGAAACTTCATTCCAAAAAGTCTGAGACCTAGAACAGAAATGTTGTCTTGCACAGTAATTTACAGTAATAACAATAGAATAGAGAAAATCAGGCTCAATAAAAGTACATCACACTAACATACCACCTTGATGGTTGTTCAGCCACATGAAGCATAGACAACGGACGTACGTGTTTGGTATGTTGATGTAACAATTATTAGGATAATTAAAGCATAGAAAAAACTTAACCAAACCCTCAATCTCACTCTGAATCACTAAATCCATTAAATTCCCCATCCTCTGTGTCCCCTCTGGACAACTCCATGAACTAAGAAGGCAGATGAGGTGCCGTTTTCTCTACTGCGCGGAAGAGCACGTCGCGCTTAAATTGCCGTAAATTACAATAATGTGTACAATAATTTTAGTGGCACAGAAAGTAGATTCTGGTGCACAAGCCTAGAGTACCCTTGCATGGTTGTGGGTGTGAAATTATTCATTTGAATCATTTCATGTATTTGTCACATCTTGGTATAGTGTAAATTGACCCCTGGCCAAACTATGGAGAAAAAAAGTGTGATTTGTGCTCTTGAGAATATGGTAACTGTTAATCCACAAATAGCAACCATAATATGCGACATAATTGGCGACAGACTAACGACAACGACCGCAGTATGCAGATGCGGGAAAATCTGTAAAAACAGCCGAGGCCTCAAGATTAACCAGTGCAGGATGAAGTGTCTGGTGGAGGAGAATGTGTCACAACGCACAGATACCACATCTGGTGAGACGCAGGAGGAGTCGGGCCAGGAAGAATCCCACAGAGCCCAGAGCCTCCACGTGGCATTACCTGTTCCCCCAACTTCACCCGTGGCAAAGGTTCGAATCAAGTGGCCACAGGCCTGTAAGACGGCAATTTGGGAGCAGTTTGACGAGGACGTCGACAAGGTGCTTGAAGCATCTGCAAAGGGTGATGTGGACTGAAGGCTGCAGGCAATGACAACCATCATCACGAGTCTGGCCCAAGAGCGGTTTAGTGCAGAGGAGAAGAGAGCAGCTTGGACACCCTACACCATGAACCAGCGGGCAGTGAAGATCCACAAATTCCGACAGGAACTGAAATGCCTCAAGAGGCAGCACAAGGCAGCCAGCGAGGAGCGACGCCCCGCCTTGGCGGAGCTGCGGGCTATCTTGAGGAAAAGGCTGATGACCCTGCGCAGAGCTGAATACTACCAAAGGCGCCGGAAAGAGAGATCCAGGAAGCGTGCTTCGTTCATAGCCACCCCCTTTGGCTTCACCAAACAGCTGCTGGGACAGAAACGGGATGGGAACCTGGAATGTTCCGAGGAGGAAGTTGACTTGCATCTCCACAACACCTACAGTGACCCTAGCAGACAGGACAAGCTGGGCCAGTGCGATTTCCTTGCAGACCCACCACCTCCTACAAAGGATTTTGACACCAGGGAGCCACTTCTGAAAGAGGCACAGGAGGTTGTGAGAAAGGCAAGGGCTAGCTCAGCCCCTGGACCGCATGGTGTGCCGTACAAGGTGTACAAGAACTGTCCATTGCTACTGAAGCGGCTCTGGAAGATCCTCAGAGTCATATGGAGGAGGGGAAAGGTGGCTCAGCACTGGAGATTTGCTGAAGGTGTCTGGATCCCCAAGGAGAAGGATTCCAAGAAGATCAACCAGTTCAGAATCATCTCCCTGCTGAGCGTGGAAGGAAAGATCTTCTTCAGCATAGTAGCAAGGAGGCTGGCAGACTTTCTCTCCAGTAACAACTACATAGACATGTCGGTGAAAAAGGGAGGGATCGCCGGAGTACTGGGGTGTCTAGAACACACTGGAGTGGTGACTCAGCTCATCCGAGAAGCCCGGGAGAACAAGGGAGACCTCATAGTTCTGTGGTTAGACCTAGCCAGCGCATATGGCTCCATCCCACATAAACTGGTCCAGAC
>OMPJ01046111.1:0-15488 GCA_900312935.1 Carapus acus | reverse complement strand
TGGATTAAGGACACCCTCTCTCAGGGTCAGAGTAGGCCAGCGCCTCTTAACAGCCATCTGCCTGAGCAACGGCTAACCAGAGGGCTGTGCACTAAGTCCCCTACTCTACACCCTCTACATCCACGACTGCTCCTTCGGAAGGCATCCGTAAAAGATGCCCGAGCAACCTCAACTGGATTCTCTATTTGGAGGAGCAGTGGCTCTACTTTGAGCTCCTCCCAGGTGACAGAACTACTCACCCTATCTTGTAGAGTGCGTCCCGCCACCCTGTGGAGGAGGCTCATTTCAGCCGCCTCTGTCCGAGTTCTTGTCCTTCTGGTCATGACCCAAAGTTTATGACTACAGGTGAGGGCAGGAATATAGATCAACCAGTAATAGAGAGCTCTGTGTAACTGCCCATTGCTACTGAAGCGACTCTCTAAGATCCTCAGAGTCATATGGAGGAGGGGAAAGGTGGCTCAGCAGTGGAGATTTGCTGAAGGTGGCTGGATCCCCAAGGAGAAGGATTCCAAGAAGATCGACCAGAATCATCTCCCTGCTGAGCGTGTAAGGAAAGACCTTCTTCAGCATAGTAGCAAGGAGGCTGGCAGACTTCCTCTCCAGTAACAACTGCATAGACATGTCGGTGCAAAAGGGAGGGATCGCCGGAGTACCGGGGTGTTTAGAACACACTGGAGTGGTGACTCAGCTCATCCGAGAAGCCCGGGAGAACAAGGGAGACCTCATAGTTCTGTGGTTAGACCTAGCCAGCGCATATGGCTCCATCCCACATAAACTGGTCCAGACCACCATGACCAAACATCATGTGCCACACCATGTTACAGAACTCATCCTGGATTATTACGACCAGTTCAGGATGCGAGTCACAGCAGGGGAAGTAACATCAGAGTGGCACAGGTTGGAGGTGGGGATAATCACAGGCTGCACCATCTCTGAAACCTTGTCTGCCCTGGTGATGAACATGATTGTGAAGTCGGCGGAGCCAGAGTGCAGAGGCCCACGGAACCAATCAGGGACTCGCCAACCCTCAATCAGGGCTTTCATGGACGACCTGATAGTCACCACGGAGTCAGTGCCAGGGTGCAGGTGGATCCTCCAAGGGCTGGAAAGGCTCATCCGTTGGGCTCGGATGGGATTCAAACCAGCTAAGTCGAGATCGCTGGTGGTGAAGAGGGGCAAGGTCACGGACAGGTGCAGGTTCAACATCGAAGGGTCAATGATACCATCAGTCTCAGAATAGCCCGTGAAGAGCTTAGGCAAGGTCTTCGACAGCAGCCTCAAAGACTCATCATCAGTCCAGTCAACCTGCCAGGAAATGGACAGCTGGCTGAGAGCAGTAGACAGATCTGGCCTCCCAGGCAAGTTTAAGGCATGGATATATCAGCAAGGATACTCTATCTTACCAAGGATACTCTGGCCGCTACTTGTCTATGAGGTCCCCATCTCCACCGTGGAGACCTTGCAGAGGAAGGTCAGCACCTGTCTCAGAAGATGGTTGGGGTTGCCCAGGAGCCTCAGTAACATCGCCCTCCATGGGAACACCACAAAGCTCCGGTTGCCCTTGAAGTCTCTGGAGGAAGAGTTCAAGGTGACTCGGACCAGAGAGGTGCTGTTGTACCGAGACTCAAAGGACCCAAAGGTGGCTCAGGCAGGAGTCGTGGTGAAGACCGGGAGGAAATGGAGCGCCCAGTCTGCTGTGCTGGATGCAGAGGCAAGACTGCGCCACAGAGATCTGGTGGGAGTAGTGGCCCATGGCAGAGCAGGTCTGGGGATGTTCCCAACACCACCTCGACACAGGGAGTGCAAGGGGAAGGAGAAGTAAAGGCAAATACAGGACGAGGCCAGGACTGCAGTGGAGGAAGGAAGATCTAGCAGAGCGGCTGGTCTCGGGCAGCAGGGGGCCTGGACCATATGGGAGCACGCCAAAAAGTCACCTGGACGGATTTGTGGCAGGCTGACCCACACCGTATCAGCTTCCTAATCCGGGCAGTCTACGACGTCCTACCCAGCCCAGCAAACCTCTTCACCTGGGGGAAGGCGGAGACCCCGAACTGCCAGCAGTGCTCAGGGAGACGAACGCTGGAACACGTCCTGAGCTCCTGTCCAAAGGCACTCGGCCAGGGCCGGTACACCTGGCGCCACAACCAGGTGCTGAAGCCAATTGCTGAAGCCATCAGCAGGGGCATCAGCAGCTGCAGCCGGGTGCGCAACACCACCTGCGCAATTGCTTTTGTCAAAGCAGGAGTTCAGCCAAAGGCAGGTGGCAAGAAGGCACCAGCAGGGATCCTGGCAACTGCCCGAGACTGGCAGCTCTCGGTAGACCTGGAGAAGCAGCTACGGTTCCCCCAGCACGTTGTCAGCACCACCCTGAGGCCAGACATCCTTCTGGTCTCAGAGAGCACCAAGAACATCGTGATCGTGGAGCTGACGGTACCAGGGGAGGACTGCTTAGGGGAGGCCCATGAAAGGAAGAGGACCAAGTATGAACACCTGGTCATCGGATGTCGTCAACAGGGCTGGAAGGCACGGTGTATGCCCATCGAAGTGGGCAGCAGGGGATTTGTGGGGCGCTCACTCCACAAAGCCCTGAGCGCCTTGGGCATCACAGGAACAGCAAGGAGCAGAGCCATCAAGAACACCACCGAGGCAGCTGAGAGATGGCTCTGGATCTGGAGAGGAGAACCATGGGGAGAAGTGAATGCCACCTGAACACAAGCCGCGGAATTGATCAACCGTGGCTGGGTCGCCTGGGCGAGGGTGTATAATGTTGTAAGACCCGAAACACCCTATGAACCCAGGATACATTACTGATGATGTGTTCAGGTTGCATCAGTAGATGTATTTAAAAACTTGTATATCAGTCTCAGTTCAAATTGTGGCGCTGGAGCTGTGCTCGTTTGTGCTGAGTTTGTACCAGACTTTTCAAACTCTGTATGTGACATTGGCTGGTACACTTAAATATGATTTGACAAATCTTTTTTTAAATTACATGTGCTATCGTAATGAAAGACGTGTTGAATCTGACACATATCCATCTGTTAGCTATTGTGTGGTCGTTATAGTCTTGTCTTATCCTGACTTTCACAACCTTATGCCATCATTGTCGTAGATTTCCCTGCCTAACATGCAGAAAATATTATAACAGCTTAATGCATATCATTTAGAAATGGTCAATTAAATAATTCACTTCTATACTGTATTGTGTTTGGTCTTGAGTCAGTGGAGCACAGGTGGAGAGGAGGTAAGAACAGAGGGCACACCTCTCCCAAAACAACTCTCTGCAGGATTAATGAAATAACCCAATGTTTCTTTCAATCAGAATCAACTGTGAAAAGTTATGAAGTCCATAATGGAGTGGAATCTAAGTCAACAGTACCTATCCCGGTGTTCCAATCTGTTCAGTGATACAAATGACACTTTTGCTTTTTCCGATGGACTCAATACAGTGCAAGATAGAACAGCTGCTCCTTTTAAGACAGAAAAAATAGAAAAAATGTTCATAAATAATAAGGAAGAATCTGAAGAAACTCTCTAATGGCACATTTTTTCACATTATTACATAGTGAGCCCCTTCACATAGACACTATGGTCTTGAGGTGTTAGATAAACAGACAATTTCCTGTGAGTTACTTGGTAATCTTATATTGGAACAATCTTATATTGGAACAACATATTGGAAGGGCAAAATTACACAGATGTACTGACACTTATTATGAATGTCCTTATTACAAAGAGGGAGAAAACAAATCTCAGATGTCATGCAGTGGAAACATATGGATGACAAAAATGTGAGTCATCCCGAAGGTTTGACTGGAAGTCACATACAGTACATTCATGATTATCAAAAGAGGCCGGAATACATGAATTTTCCATCAAATATCATTCTTTGATGTTGTAGTTTCTGATCATCCTTGTGGTCTTGGGTATTTTTAAAGATGCTCTCACATTCCTCCCTCCCTGCTTAGTTTTGTTGATGACAAATGTGTGAGTCCTGTTTCCCTGCACACTACTCGGGAGAACTGGACCGTCAGAGTCATGCAAGACCTCCCGATTCAGCTCCTCTGAATGGAGAAGAAGAGATAAATTACATTTGCAACTGTTCATGACACCTCAAAAATGTTAAAAAGGGGCTCAGCATGACTATTTGGTTGGATCTGTAAAGATAATGGACTTCATTGGAATCTGGATAATTGCCAATGACCCTCACGATCAACTTCATTAGGAGAACAAATCAATGCTATGTTAACTGCATATGTGGTCTTTCTCTTGTTTGCAATCACATATCCCATCAATATGATTGAGTTGAAATTTCGGAGCAATGTCAGTGTAACATTTGATGATATCAGTATTAGAAAAACCACATTTCATGCATAAAATATCAAAAACAGCTGAGTGGATGGCATCATATTGCTAATTCAAACAGGCATCTACTGACTGAATAAGAGCATATTCCTCATTCAATAATATTACACAATTAGCTCAATATCTTATGCAGGTTTCTGCTTGCTGGATAGGTATGCGGGCACAGTCATCCACATTGCTCCTAAAGCAAAACACTTATAACGTATGTATATTGAAGTTTTGCAATGAAAAATGATCAGGCATAAAGCATATCAATATTGTCTCAGCTGTGCAGTTACCGTCTGAGGGGACTGATGGACTGATGCCACTATCCAAAACTTTCCACACTTCCCTCAGTGATCCCAGTGATTCATCTGATGACCACAGATGAGTATGCAGGTCGAAATTTGGCTGTAGCTCATTGTCAGGTTGCAGTATGATCCCTGGCTGTATGGACAGTTGGGTTTTCTCCTCAGCCAAATGGCCGATCTGGGGAAAAAATTCCTTGTTATTATTTGTCCTCATCTTCATTCATAAGATGCATACAGAAAAGGATGTTTTTATGTATGGGTTCATACACATTCTAAACCGGGGTGCTCACACTTTTTTGGCTACTTTCAAAACTGCAAAGTCAAAGAGATCTACATCTCCAAAAACAAGAATGACATATATTTTGATTGACATTTTTATGACATACTCTAAAAGATATATGAACAAATTTGGATATTTATATAAAATGTTCTTTCATTCGCAGTAATGTTAGGGGTCCTCCTTTGCAGTGATATCGGTAAACACCATCCGAATAAGAACGCACAATGGGTCTGTGTCACTCAGGTCCGCAGATTTGTCCAACTGTCAAAATTGCAGTGAGCAACCTGTGATGTCTGTCCAAAGCTGCTTTGTCAAATCCTGCTATAACTGTACTTCTTGACAGCTCGAGAGCTTTGATCCAAGATAATGTACAATTATTGTTTTTCGAAAGTCTTTAAAGTTGTTCACTCATCTTTCTTTCTCTTGGCTTGCTTTTTGGTAGGAAGTTGGTATCGTAGCTTTATGGACAATTTATGGACAATTCGAATGCTTCACATTTCCCTTCTTTGGTATTGCCGCGGTACATTGACAGATGAGAAAACGCACTTCAAAAATGACTAGGTGAAAAAACATTCTTTCCCCATTCTATATGACGGTGACTCATTTTTAGCCTCCTATTTTGTCTTGCTACCCCACTCATTCTATACCCTTCTTAAGTTGAAGAGAAAAAAGGAGGACAAAAAATTGAGGACAAACTTTGCAAGCTAGTTAGTTTTGCTGCAATTTTTTTCACTGTCATGTCATCTACCCACACTGCCTTTGTGATTGACTGGTACAGCCTGATATGTCCTTGGTTTCTTCCCTCTAATGGGAAGATTTTCCTCACCACCATCGCCTAGTGCTTGCCAATGGGGGAAATGTGTTGGGTCTCAGTCTGTACATTTATCTTGGAGAGTGCCTTGACCTCTGTTTGGATTTGACGCAAATAAAATAGAATTGAATTGAATTGAACTGAAAAATCTCCCTAAAATGATTAACATTTGTCTGTAAGAAAGAATCAAGAAACAAAGACGGAAGTAAACAACTGAAAATGTTCAGCCAAAAATAAAGAAATTTTCAGAAAACTAAATAAATTCACAAATCGAGCCGTGTAGACAAAAGTGAATAATTCCTGACATGACTTCTGCTGTGGGATGCCATGGAAATTCATGAACAACCACAGTACACCAAAAACTAACTAACTAACAGTACTGCAGATCATATTATTATCACTACTACAAGTGCCATACTGATGCTATTGTTTGGAGGGGGGGGGCAGTGGCTAAGTCTGTAAGGACTGTGGCTGTTTCAAGTCCTGGTACAGACCAATAGACTGATGGCTGGGGGGATTTCAGTTCACCTCCTAAGCACTGCTAAGGTGCCCTTGAGCAAGGCATCCAACCCCAAACATCTCAGGGGCACAACACCCATGTGCAGCCCGGACACTGTAGGGTCCCTTCCGTACTTGCATGACACAGTTCGGTAAAAAAGATGATTACACTGTGTGTATTTGCTTGTGTGCATGTCACTGGCATGTAGGGGGGACCGGGGCTTGATGTCACATATATTTGAAAATAACCTTTCAGACAAAACCCTCACAATGATATACTGTATCATTGTTTTGGTGTAAGCTATCTTTAAGCTAGATCTACCTAAGCAGATAGGGTACTTCGAGGCAACATGTCCCTGTCATCTTGGGGTAAGATGTCATATAGAGAAAAACTGCTATTTTCACTGACACATCTGTGAAGGAGCCTTAAGATGAAAGGCAGGCACAAAGACGAAAAGGGCCGTTCAAAAAAATGCAAGGCAACCAAATCCAAAACTCAGAGGTAACAAGATGCACGGAGGAAAGAAAGAGCATGTACAAAAAGAAAAACTCAAGATGACTCCTCATTGGAAGGGGATGAGTCCCTGTCTCTGGTCCCTGGTCTGTGTAGAGCCACTTGGAAACAGCTGGCCAGGAGAGTCCTGGGTGCAGTGTAAGATGTGCAAAGGGTGGGCCCGTGAACAGCGTAATCCTGGCAAATGAGTCTTATGCCAGAGCTGTGATTCGGATGAAAAGTCTGACTCACAAGGAAATTTGTTTGTCAGGTATTGTTTGAGTGTATGGATCCTCGAATTCGTGATAGAAACTTTGGCCACATTTGTAGAGTGCTTTAAGCTTCATCATGAACCAATACTTTCTGTTTTTGTTGTTCAGTTGAATCTGTCATTATAAGAAAAGCAAACAGGTATTCGAGACTGAGAGCTAAGATAACAGCAGTTTATGTATATTCATTATGTCCGTACAGTTTATACGTTGGTTTTTCCTTTTTCCAAAGACAAGAGGTGTTTCATACCTGACGGTTTCAGCGTTTGCAACTGAAACAAGCAGTTTGTTTGAGGAAGGCAGAAGAGCAAACGCCGAAACTGTCAGGTATGAAACACCACTTGTCTTTGGAAAAAAGAAAAACCAACGTGTAAGATAACAGCAGTTCCTATGGACTTCAGGGATTGAAATCCATGTGGGGAAACAAAAACGGACAGACTGCAATGACAAAGTTGACCAAAGGACAATCAGTCTAGCTGGTGAACTACATTTAAAGAATTCTAGTCAAAGAGTTATCTGTCCTGCTAACTTCAACTGAAGGATTCTATTATATTGAGAATTGTCAATAGCCTCTAAACCTTTCAGAGACATGGGTAAGCTTCCGAGTCATAGAATTTTCTCAGGTAAAATATTTTCGATTGTCCAGGGATGGCTTGGGTCTAAACATTAGGCAATCGCACAGTTAGTTGTAATGTCACATTTAAAAACAATGGTTGGAACTTAGGAGTATCCTTTTACTGTTGCTGATGGAATTTAGGGAATACAAGTAACCAAGTCTTTTGATTACATAGGTCCACACAACTAGATTTTAACTTCATTTGACAGGTGGCTTGTTTTCTAATGTTTCTGATTACCTCTGGACAGGAACTGATTTTAGCCACTGATAACATTGATCTGATGGTAGTGTCTGGGCCCAGGTTGTTGGTAGCTCTTGGCATGTAATCTTGTTCCTTGGTTGCCTGGCTATCCCTCTGCTTTAGTGCAGAATGTAGTTCCTGGGGGCACATGACACTACTGATTACACTACACCCTCTAGTGACAGAGTCACACACATGCTTATTGCATACCAGGTCAGTGATAAATAATATAGAATAATATAGTCTACAGGGAAATTATGCATATACTTATGTTGTCATATATGCTAGCAGAACTAAGACTGTTCAGTGCAGTAAGCAAAGAAAATTGCTGGTGTCCAACTGACAAACAAACAATACTGTCATACCAAATGCCATCCAACTTCATTTGCTTACAACCACAAAACCAGTCAATCACTGATCAGATTGATCACTGAAGTGTCTGACTGATACATATCTTCCCAGACCAACCTGGGGTATTGGTTGAACTGTTTTCAAAAGGTTTTGGGGTATGCAGCTTGTTATTTGCAAATTCCCACATTTTTCGTGACAGTAAAAACACTAGAATACTGTATGAGGAAGTCGAGGGTGGCTGAGAAGTATATTATGGTCGTGCAAAATGATAAGGTGTGATAAATTTGACTTGTCTTTTCATTTAGGTTATGAATTCAATTCAATTCAATTCAATTCAATTTTATTTGTATAGCTCCAAATCATACCAAATGTTATCTCAAGGTGCTTCAAAGGTTTCTCATTTTGTCACTGTGTTGTCCCTGACATTCAACTGCACACAATCTGCATTTTGAGGTACTCATCTTTGTGCACTATAGCAACTGTTCAGCTCCTTGCGTTCATGGAGAGCTCGAGTCTGGCTCGGGAACTGTCAGTGTGTTCTGGTAAAGGACTTTTAAGTCTTGTGTGTGATTCAGGGCTTCACAAGTAAAAGTTGTGTTCTTCACCAACAGTTCTTGGAATTATCAGTTGCATATATTTTTCCTTACATCACGGCATTTGGTAGCCAAAAAGCGCTTGGGTAGAATTATTTTTGAGGAGCAAGAGGAAAACAAATTTTTAAGCTGAAGAAAAGTAACTTTGCCTGGGACCTGCGTGGTTAGTTGGCATGGCTGTTGTTCCAGAACACATGGTCGCTCCTGATGATCTGTGGGTTCCTTTATGGAGATGTCCGTCTTTAAGTTCTGTGATTCACTTGATTTGACAGAATCTACGTGAGAATACAGCAGATGTTAGTAGGGAGGACAACCATTTCAAAGGGTGTTATTGTTTCATGCATTGTCCTTATCCAATTGAGTGATAATATTTCAGTAATATTCTATTGGTACCTCCCTAACCATTGCATTCTTGGAGGGAGAGGGAGTCACTCTTTGCAAAAATGATTTTTGCTTCTTTGAGTAGAATGAATCCTCTAGATCGGTGGTTCCCACCCTTTCACGTTCCACAGACCAGTTTCATGCAAGAGAATTTTTATATGTACCAAAGAGAGGTTCAGGATATGGTTATGCATTATCTGTTATTCAGATACACTATGTACAGTACATACATATAACAAATGTATGTAGTTACGTATATGCATTATTCAAACTATTTCACTGATCATTCACTATGATACCAATTTCAGCTCACCATGATGCAGAGATCAGTGGGAGTCCTGAGTGAGGGTTAGCTTGCTGGTTCACTGATTTCATCCAGGATGTGGACTATTGGGTTGGGTGTGGAGTTCGGAAAATGTTGTTCTTTTCCAAATCAAATAGATGGAAGCACGAATTATACAGATACGTCTGATTTTACTGTTCATATCTCTTTGTGGCCCGGTGCAGAATGGTGTCCTGCCCTGTACTGGTCTGTGGCCAGGGGTTGGGTACCGACGCTCTAGATAGCCATATAGGGTGAACGTACTGCTTACCAAAGTATAGGACAGGAAACAACTACTAAATATAAAGTCTAAAAGATATGCTGTCATGCTTATCAGACATGCCTCATAGACTTGGAAAATACCAGTGAAATGAACAAATTTAAAAATGAACTCAAAAGGTATCTTCAGTGAAAGATCACAACTTTAACATTTAAAAGAAAAGGTGTTAAACATCACAAATAATGATTTTGCTGCATAGTTTGGACTTGTCACAAATAATGACTTTTCTGGGGTATTTGTACCATACACTTCAGTTGCGATGATTTGAGCGCGGTGACGATTGCTCAGCTCCAACAGCTGCTTCTTTTGTACACTAAGCTCCATTATCCTGCAAAGTGCCTTCTTCAGCTTGGCACGCAGGACAGATGTAGGACACGAATAGGAGAGAGACTGTGGCTCTAGGTAGCTGAGGTTTGCGATGTCCTCCTTTATTTGGGAAACCACAGCCTGGAGAGTCGCGACCTGCTGCTGATGACAATTTTCTTATGAAGTCAAATCATTTAAATCCGCACACCTTGCGCAAAATTATTGCAATTATACACACTTGTGTTGTGTAATTCATTATTTGTGGATCATTATTAAATGTAACAATGAGCACAAAAGATAATGTGCCAACATGGCTCTAAGAATTTCAACTTTGTTGGAATGTTCTGACAGAAACGCAAAGAGTATTTCTATTCTTTAGTCTGCATTTCATCTACAAATTCCCTAATAACCTTTGATACTGAACACACATGGGGAAATGTGTAAAGATCTTTGTAATTGTTGGGTGATTTGTGATCACTGGAATACTTAAAGACTGATTTCCAAACTAAAAGCAAGAATAAACTCTTTATTCACAAAGTTCCTTTCAGCACCCTGATCAAGGTGTGGGCAAAAAGATCTTGAGTTAGTCCCCCAGATGACCCACCAAACAGCTGCAACAGCTCATGGTTCCCTAAGGATTACCATTGGATAAGATGCAAAGAGAATTTATGTCATTGTACATGACATGTGCGCAAGAGGGAAATTTTAATCTACCTGTTGCATGACATTGGTACAGACAGACTTCCTCTTGTGCTCTGTCCCACTAAGATTGTTCTTCGTAAAACCATAGCTGCCAGTGCTTTTTGCTGTAATGAATTGCACAAAGTGACAGTCAGTCACAATTCATACAGGTAAATAAAAAAGGTCTTTAACATTGCAGTGAGTCATTGGCACTGACAATTGATGTGTTTTGTGACCAGTTACAAAACAACTGACTGACAAATAAGATGCCAATGCAGTTGCTATCCCATCGTAATTTCAGGATTGAAACCATCTATTAAAGACACATTGTAAACTAGCACCATTCATGTGATTCTAATCAAATGAAAATCTTAAAAATACTCATTGGGGGCAGAAGCAGTAGTTCCATGACAAAAAAGGTTGCCAAGAAATACTATGCATAGTTTAAATATCGACATTTCAACACATGGTCCAATCCTAAAGCAGTCACATTGATTTGGATGAATCAAAATTTTTGTATCCATCTGAACATCATTAGTGTTATAGCTTTAAAGATTTCAATATGAATTGCTGGCATTACTACCAAAAATAAAATGCCAAAAAAGATTGGTTTTAGCAGTAAGGTGGAATCTATACTTTTATCTCAATCTCACAATTTCTTCTGTTCCTTATCAGCAGTTGGAGGATTCAGTATCTTGCTCAAGGACATCTTGATTTTAGAAACGGGCTGGAATTGAACCAGCCACAGCTGACTTTAAGTTAAGGTTGTTGGAATGGCTTGCGCGATGCAAGCCATTCCAACAGGGGGAGCAGCAGTTGTCTTGTTTGCAGGGGGTTGCAAGCCAGTGGTACAATTGTCTTACAGTTTTCTCTCTCTCATTTACCTAGACAGAGCTCATCACCTCTGAGCAACTGTTGGAAGTCGTTATGCAAGAGCGTTAACTTTATCTTGGATGCAGTCTCTCATGTTAGCACCTGTTGTTACACAGTCTGGGTGTAGAATGGATTAGCTGTTGCTAAACAACACGAGTGTTGTAAAAAAAAATACTACGTAATACTTTCAGGTACACAGTAGTTGGCATGAAGACGCACATGAAGATCACATTCATTTGGAGTCATTGGGGTTCTCATGTTTACCATTAAAAGGTTACAGGGGCTTGTGTGAGGAATGAGCACATGCTGAAAATACAAAGCACACCTCACTGCCACTGCGACCTCTGAACTTTTCCAAAAATAATTCGACAGTGGAACATAGGGCAATAGCAATTCATCTCTGTGTGTACTTTGACTTAAAGAAATAAAATCAATTGCCATCGCCATTGACAAGTTTGGAAACTAATTTAAACACATGTATATCTTGAATCACAAAATTAAGTAAACTAAAACTTGTATGTTTTTATAGTGTTGTAGTGTTCATACCTGGTAGGTTGGCTGTGTTAACCGTGTCATCGAGATGTCCTACTGGTGCCATTAAACTGGCTATGTGATTGCTTGCGGAGTCAGGAGCATATAGAGATTCAGAGGGCAGGAGGAAGCAGGGCCGGGACTGGGATCGAACATAGAGGACACGTGCCACATTGTCTTTTATGGTGGCAATGTCCTTCTGTAGGATATTGATCTGTTGCTGCAAATGGCAAGTCTACAGGTGGATAAACAAACTCTACTCAGCAACATGTTTCACACTGTGGGCATACTAGCCAATTTTGCAAGTAATTGAATGAGGGGCATTCCAATTATTTGGTAATTGGGTGAACACAACAATATGATTCATCAAAAACACTTGAATACGGTAAGAGAGCCATCTACTAAATTAAATTTAGTTCAACACACAAATATGCCCTCCGTGCCCACACTTACTCCTTGTCAATTTTCATTTCAGATTGCTTACAAATGTCAACTCTGCGGCTGTCTTTATGGTTCACAGAGTTTTGAATGTAATGCAAAGTTTTGAAAATAAACCAAAACCAAATTGACCTCTGGCATGTATCGTCTTTATCAGCGTTGTGGATACATAAGTACAAAAGCACTATTTTAAGTTGCACATACCATGGAGATGCCTGTACTTGACATGTCACTTTGGGAGACTGAAAATGTCCAAGTTCTATTCTTTGTTCTTCCAAAAAAGTCAAGCCACTGAACAGCTTATTGCTGCTAAGACATACTGTAATTTGCACAATTCTTGGCCACATTGTCACCGGTACCTTTCATTCATTGAAATTAAAGGTACGGCTCAAACGGACTTGACGGTCATTGAGCAATTTTTCAATGAGGACAAACTACTTGTATCGGTGATTTATGTTTACACAATAAGATGTAAATACAGATTTAATGTCCATATCTGTGCAGTACAACTGCATAAATTGTTGTCTCTTCACAACGTTAGTGTCACAGCTCTGTTGTCTTGCAAATGGCACACTTATCTCAGGACGATTTTTGACTGAACAGTGGGACAGCTTATTAATGAATTTGAGGCTTGAAACAGAAGGGGTGATGTTGAATATTGTCAGAGTGTATCCCCCAAAGATTGCATGCATGTCTGAAGAGAATGAAGAGGATTTCAGGAATGAGTGGGAGTAAATTGTGGACAGTGTCCCCAAAGGTGGGAGATAAATCGTTTGAGCAGACCTCAATGGGAATGCTGATGAGGGGAATAAAAGGGATGAGGAGGTGTCTAGTAGATATTGTGTTGTAGAGAGAGGATCTCAAAGGGACAGATCATAGATTATTATTATGATCATCATTATGCAAGAGGGACTGAAGGGGTAAAACTTAACGAATATTTCCAGAAGAGGGAAGAGCATTGAAGAGGGTGACCACAGATAGATTATATTGTTTATAGGAGATGCAACCAAATGGAGGTAAAAGATTTTAAGGTGCCGCCTGGAGAGAGTGCAAAAAGACAGCATATATCAGTGGTGTGTCGGATAATCTTGGTCAATATGAGAGGAACAACTAAAGGCTGAGCTGAAAATTAAATGGTGGAGACTGAGGAAGGAGGAATGAATGAATTCATGAAGGTTGGTCAGTCTTTTGGAATTCACGATGATGGACAAGGTGACTGGGAGAGAACAGCTTGGCTGGTGAGGGAAAAAGGTAAAAAGGTGTGCGGTGTTTCCTCTGGTCAGAGGAAAGAAGTCATTGAAGCTTGGTGGTGGAATGAGGATGTACAAGAGAGCATCCACAGGAAGAAGTTGGCATAGGTGAAGTGGGATGGACGGGGAGAGGAAGTGAATAGACAGGAGTACTGTGAAGCTTGGTGAATGGCAAAAAAAAGTTGTGGTTAAGGTAAAAGAAGAGGCATATAATTTGGTGTATGGTAGGTTGGACACCCCGCACCCCTGAGCTGCAACCTTATTGTGGTGGAGAGTTTTGACTGCCCAAATGATCCTGTGAGCTAAGTTGTCCTTAATCACCCCAAACGGATCACTTAGCGTGCCTGCAAGGCTTGTCTAAAATGTGGGGAACAATTTCCATTGGTATGTGAGGAATCAATGGGACGCGGTGGTGAACCCTCCCATAACCTCACCACCTGTAGGAGTCTTTGACCTCCAGCCGCATGTCTCTGACACTCGGGTGAAGAGAGAGGCTGAGCTGTCAACCAATGATCACCTGGAGGTGAGTTGGATCCGCTGGCGGGGGAGGAGGCCAAACAGATCTGGCTGGCCCAAATGCATTGTGAGGGTCTACTGGGAATGTCTGGCATAGCCCTCCGTTAGGGAGATATTCAACTCCCACTTTCAGGAGAACTTCAACCAGATCCTGAGGGAGGCAGGAGACATGGAGTCCGAGTGAACCATGTTTTCCGCCTCCATTGTTGAAGCAGCAGCCTGAAGCTGTGGCCGTAAAGCCTGTCGCGGTGGCAATCCCTAAACCCGGTGGTGGACACAAGAAGTAAGGGATGCCGTCCAGCTGAAAAAAGGAGGCCTACCAGGCTCACGTGGCCTGTGGGTCTCCTGAAGCAGCTGGCAGGTACCAACAGGCCAAGCGTGCAGCAACCCGGGCTGTTGGGGAGGCAAAAACTCGGGTCTGGGAGAAGTTCGGGGAGATTGTGGAGGAGGACGATTGGTCGGCCTCAAGGAGGTTCTGGCAAACGGTCCAGCGCCTTAGGAAGGGAAAGCAGTGCCCAACCAATACCAATAATAATACAATACAATACAATTTAATTTGTATGGCGCCAAATCATAGCAGCAGTTATCTCAAGGCGCTTTACAGGATGGAGCAGGTAGTGCTCCTCAGCATGTTAACAGTCAGGGGCTGTGTGGATGGACACACAGACACCCAACACATCCCCCACTAGCGACAGTGGTCAGGAGAAACCTCCCCTCAAGAGTGGAAACCTCGGGAAGGCCAGGCTACAGGTGGGCGGTCAACTGCCCTGACTGCTCGGGTTTGGAGAGAGAGGGAAGGAGAGAGAGGTAGAGAGGCAGAGAGAGACAGACACAGGTGTAGGGATGCACAGCAGTAGTAGGAGCAGGACCCAGATGTTGGCAGGTCCATCATCACTGGTGGTGTTCTACTTGCCAGCTATGGGATAATAGAGCATTAGACAACACTTTGGGGAAGAAGCCCAGTTAGTAACATGCATTTACCAGACTCTTATCTGCAACACTTCCGAAATCATGTCAACGCTGCCCCGGATCAGCCTATTAGGCTGTGCCATTATCCCGATTGTACCTGCTGCTGTTCCAACAGGGTCATCAGGGAGAGAGACAGA